>JAHPZR010024498.1:12500-32598 GCA_019787425.1 Platygyra sinensis | reverse complement strand
ACAACAGTGCAGAATTTGATCCTTCTTGCCCACTCACGGGCTAGCCATATAATAATTGTATTTAATGCTCCGACTTAACTGTAACTTTTATTTATTTAGTACTTAGTATAGGGCCTTGTGTCAAACTGTTTATTTACTTCATTAAAGAGTCTATATGGCCAACAGAGTTTTTGCAGTGTGGTATCTCTATAATGTGTGAAAAGGTATTCAAAGAAAAAAATGGATTCCGACATTTCAAGGCCCTAATATCTAGATTTAAAATTTCCACTTCAGCCACACCAATAAAGTTGACTGTGAGTCACTGCAAAAAGAGTCCGAGTTGCAGAATGGGTCATGACGTCATGCCAGGAAGTGCCAAATTCTGCTAGTTCAGGTCACTGTTGTTTCAGTAGTGGTAAAGAGTTCTCATTGACAAAAAACAAATAATCCAAAGTTGGGCGAAGCAATGCAGCCATCAAGGAGGCAAAATAAAAACATGGAGCGTGAGATGTCCTGAAGTGACATCATTCATCACCAATCTTTCATTATGCGGTCAATGTCATTGGGTGTGGCCAAAGCGGGAATTTTAAAACGTGATTTTATGGCACGATAGCATTGGAATTAATTCTTTTGGGTTTTCAATTATAGAGATACCAAAACCACAAAAACCCTGTTGGTTGTATTGGCACTAATTGTCTGCATGATACTGTACATGTATGTTGTACTAGAACAGCTGTAAGTAGCTAATAATCATAAACTGCCATCTAACAGATAAGCATTGACTGATAGATAGATAGATAGATAGATAGATAGATAGATAGATAGATAGATAGATAGATAGATAGATAGATAGGTAGATAGATAGATAGATAGGTAGATAGATAGATAGGTAGATAGATAGGTAGGTAGGTAGGTAGATAGATAGGTAGGTAGATAGGTAGGTAGATAGGTAGGTAGGTAGGTAGGATAGATAGATAGATAGATAGATAGATAGATAGATAAGAAGATATAACGAAGAGACAAAATTCCCTGTTACTCCGAGTTTCGTGCTCACGCACTCATCAGACAGTATTTAAATACTGTCTGATGAGTGCGTGAGCACGAAACTCGGAGTAACAGGGAATTTTGTCTCTTCGTTATATCTTCTTATTCAAAGCTCTACACTTTAAAAGTGTATTGAGCACTGTTTAATGGCATTAGCCACTTTATTACACATATAGATAGATAGATAGATAGATAGACAGATAGACAGATAGACAGATAGACAGATAGACAGATAGACAGATAGACAGATAGACAGATAGACAGACAGATAGACAGATAGTGGTTTATCTTGTTATCTACGTACGTACTTTGTAGTATGTTCAACTTTTGGACCAGTGCGACAATCTTACTGTTCAAAGTAAATTACTAAGTTCTGCAATTTAATTGCCATTATTTTAAAATTATCTCGACCTTACATGTTTTGGTTTTCTTTCTGTCGCTTTTGGCTTTGTTGAAGCTCTGGAAAGCAACGAACAAAATCATATTTAGTCAACATTTGACTACTAGACAATAATCAATGAGAGATTACTAAAGGGGCTTGAGTGAAATCCACCCCCCTCTTGTAGGTTTTTTTTGCCTGGGCAACTACTTCCCCCACTCATCTAAAGTTTCAACCAAAGGTTACTTGATTTGTTTCAGTCCTCTCCCTTAAAATCTATACAATTAGTAGTATATTCAAGTCTTTTAATTCTGTTCATGTACTTCAAAAATTTTGACATGCTTTATACATAATGTAGCACATGGAAGATACTTTATTTTATTTTTTTTTTACTACTAATCATCAATCAAACACACTGAGAAAAAGCTAGGACTGTTCTAATCTCAGCATCCATTCAACGAATATTTCACTTACTTTGATCACTAATTTTGGCTTGCGTAAAGTGTTTATATCACATGCCATGAGGGTGGAAACAAGTGACAAGTATAATACAAAGTAAATTAAATTTTAAAGCTCGGTCACCTTCTTGGTGTTATCTGGGCAGATACTCCGTGATCAGCATAGGAAACACTTCTATCAAAACTAAAAACAAGAGAAAGACAGAGCAATATTGGTCACTTGTAAACCTTACATCATCCACCTGCTGATCGTAACTTATTATTAATCATTAATTAACAAATAATTAATTAATAACCAATCATTTATTATGATAATTTATTTATTGTTATTAGACAGGTTTGGTATTTTTCACCTTCCATTTGTTTAAAATTAGATTTGCTGTACACTAAACTAAAATGCCATTTTATGAATCATTATATGTATGTCAGAAAGCCAAATCAAGAGAGCATTACTAACTATCGCTCTCTCCCCACAGCAACATATTGTCCATTGTCATCCAGGGCGGATGGTTCACTTATCTTGTGTCCATCCAGTGTATACAAACTGCAACAAAAAGAGTATGTGCTGTTATGAGATATCAGATTGGAAATAACTCTTTTTTTTTTTTATGAAATATCGTTTTATGTACCTCCAAATTGAACCAAACGATTCAACAAAGAAAAACACAAAAAAGATACAATGAAAGAAGTTAAAAACTTTGTAAGCTGCGTGGCACTTGTTATTACAATAAAAAATGAAGGTTAAAAATGTTTCTAGAAGTGCCAAAATAAGAGTAAATGTCCAAACGTTTCGGGACTGTGCCCTTCATCAGTGGAATGTCGTTATGAATGCAGATAAAAAAGATAAACTTATTAACAATAAAGAACATAACTAAATGGCTATAATTCCCAGGGGTTACTCCCAAAACAATTGGGTGAAGGTGCATGTGCATGCTGCTTTCCAATTAAAACCCTTACCTTATTTAAGACCACAATCTGTAATTTTCCATCCCTTATATTAAGACCTGCCCCTTAAATCAGTTAGGAATGGACAATGTCTAGAGTGCGTCCCTCCAATTCAGAAAGTTGGGAGAGCACGAAGGTAGCGTAAGAGATGCTCGAGGCACAGCCGAGAGCATATCTAGCTACCTAAGTGCTTCACCAACTATCCAAGTGTATCCCGCATTGGATGACACACGCTACACCTGACAGCAGACATTGTCAATTGCTTTTATAACATAGTGAGACATTTTTCACGCTATCAGCGTTACATTTACCCTCTCACTAAAGCCAAGGATAACAATCAGAACTTACTCATAAACTGCACCATTCTTGCTATGGGAACTGACTTTATCATTTACAGACTCCAAAACCTAAATCAAAAGAAGTGATTATAATATTTTTTTGACTATTGTGCAAAGATCAATATTAATTTTTAAACCTCAAAAAGTAGCCTACTGCCTAAATGCAAAATTTGGATGTCTACTTCAAACATTATTGACAACCCTGCAAATTATGCACAGCATTTCCTCTTTTTCTTGAAAGTTTAAAACAATACCTGGAACATCTTGAAGTCTGTTCGTAACTGCACTCTTCTTGGTTTTGAAACAATTCCATTGCAAAAAACACTGCAACAACACAGTCCATTAATATTATAAGAATACAGTAGTGTCGAATGATAATATCAAGGTTGTTTTGAGTGCTTCAGCCTCCAGTCCGATTTTCCCAGTAAAATTTTATTGTTTAAGCTCACCCAGTTTCAAAGAGTATAAATAATACTTCAAAGAAAAAACAAACACAAATATTTTGTGTGATTTCATATTCTCATTAAAGGAAGCCATTGCAGGTACTTATTATATCATTCAATAGCTCTGTGAGCACGCGAGATGATCAATCAAGTCCTTTGCCGTGATTGGCTACTTAACTATCTTAACCACTCAAGACTAGCCCCCCAGGGGGGCAGAGGGGGGTACTTCCTTATAAGGGCTTAATGGGGATGTGCGGCCAGCCAGGGTATGTTTTTTGGGATTTTTGTCTTAAACAGGGTATCAAATTTGTCATTTTTTGTCTTACTCAGGGTATCATTTTATCAACTTTTGTCTTAAATGGGAAACAGGGTATCAAAAATTGGAATTCTGTCTTAAACAGGGTAAGAAAATCAGCGTAGTCCCCGGGGGACTACCAGATGTGTCTCATAAGAGAAATTTCCCCAAAAGCAATATAATAAAATGTTTATTGACCTGAAGCTTGCTCGGCCAAGATATCTGTATATTGGCCTCACTCGGTTTTTTGTCAGGTTATGGACTTCAACTCAAATCGAACTCGATCAAACCTAATTGAACTCAATCTGTGGATTGAGTTCGACTGAGTTAAGCAATCAAACCAAATTGAACACTGAACTTTGTGTGAGTTTGATTTCTGAACCAATCAAACTCAACCAAAAAAATTGAACTGAACCAAACTAAATCGTCAGATTGTGTTTCATTGGGTCTGGTAGATGAACTCAATCAAACGTAACCAAATGGATTGTGTCCGACTGTTTGGTGAATAAATTCGCTTAAACAAAGATTATACTATATGGTCTCGAAAACATGAAAAATGTGTCATACTGAAGTAACTCGAGTCTCGAAAAACTTGTTCTTGATTTTGAACACCAGTTTTACAAAAAATCAAGAGTTCAGAAATCAAAAGATTGATTTAGTTTGATTGTCGAATAATTATTATTTTTGTGTGAGTTCAATTTACATGTAGTTCAATCAAAATACAGGTTGATTGGGTTTGACTGACAATGCCGGGTCCATAAACATGCAAATAAAACAGAACTTGGCCAATATCCAACCATCTTTACCTCACGCTTGATTAATAAACCGTATATTTTTTAACATGAAAATTATACTATTGAATATCTGCTTGGTAATGGACACCACATGCAGCTAGGAAAACTCAAGTCTTACGGATCCGGCGGACACAAACAAACTATGTAATTGGTTACTTTGTTAGGTCCCAATGTCCCTGTTGACAGCACAAAACCAGCTGTATGAAATAATACATGTAAGCTTACTGTTATGACGCTTACATGTACTTACATAATCGTTTTAATCTCTTCCTTTTTCCGCAGACCGCTGATACGGGCTTTGCCTGGTACATTTCTGAATTTGCGATGATTTAGCGCAAGAAAATTTACCTAAGAACAAAATAAATCAAAACATGTTTTTATAACGCGCCTTTCAACAAAGGAATGTGTAAATTCAATTTTCAAATTACAGAAAAGTTCAGAAATACATTCCGGATCGAGAAGAAATTAAAATTTAGAAATAATTCCCCAAAACGAGTTTAAAGAACTGTCATGATTACCTCCATCTTTATCAAATATTAGAAAGAGTTAAACTTACAGTAAACATTGATTTAAGCTTCAGAAATGTTTAATTATTTACAGGGGTTTTGCTTGGATACGAGCTTGTTATGCAAAACTCACTAAATAATTACAGAAATTAATTTAGAGGGCTGAGTCCTTCATTAACATAACGCAGTTTATTTTCTTTTAAAACCATACAGTTACTTAAAAATCATAGAGCTTATTTCTCAGATCAAGTTTACCTTTGATCGTTGTGAACTATTCCGCGAAAATCGCGGGGAAACTCAATTATTTATGAACTATCATTTACACGACGGAGTTCACAAAAGCGGATAAAAGCAATCACGATTTTATAGATTTTAAATCGATTACAACCTTTTAAGCTTCTAAAATACTGTTTATCTTACCTCAGGTTCTTTCGGGGGAGCTAAGCGTTGCGGCCTCAAGTCTTTCACATCATATCTAAAAGAAATGATCACCAAACAAACGCTCATAAGCGAAGCAAAGTTTACATTTCGATCAAATAGGACACTCCAAATATGCGAACAAGATAGCAAACAGACAGTGAGCTCACGTACCCGACGTTCTTAAACCGCTCTCTTCCCATAACGACATAAGTGCAGTCTCTTTCAAGATCATCGAGGTTCCTGATGCGATGTCTACCAGCTGGTGTCCTTATTTCTCGAGCTGGTATCCGAAAACTTGTTGCAGCAGCATTCAGAAAAGAATCAAAACTTCGCATTTCTCTCTGGTTGACCACAATTCGCTTTCTCTTAAAATTGTCCCCGTTAAGATGAAGATAAACGGGTTTTCCCATCATGTTTATCCCTCTCTCGTGAGCAGCCATGCTCCCACAGATGTTGTTTCACTTCCCTTGGAAGTTCTAATTTCGTTTACGATGAAAAAACGATCACATTTTGCAAAGATTTGGCCGAGATTTCTCTTCTCTGCACTAATGCTCTGTGTGACCTCATTAATGACTGACGCGTGCATTATGGGATGTTTCTCGTGATTTGTTTACCATGGAGACGTACATAGTTACCAAATGATCATTGCAAATAAGCTAAAGATCAAGAAAGGAATGCCAGTCTAATCAGGTTTTTGCGAGGCCGACAGTTTTATGCAGCCATTCAAAGAAGGCGAGGGAAGGAAAATAATGCCTTTCCTTCCTTTAAATCTACAGTGTACAGATTTCGTGTGCAATTACGTATATTTTAGTAACTTTTAAATTTAACAGAAATAATGGCCGAAGAATAAGAGTTTTTATAACTTTTAAATTGCTAAATGTGTATATGTTATGTTCAAACCAAAACCTGTTTTTGATACTTCTAATTGTTTCTGTTTGTTTGACCACTTTGCAAATGAGGATCGATGTCTTCAATTGTCAACAAATCTTGACAAACATTTTTTCGTTGTCTTTTGTACAGAGATGCTGCAACGATTTTCACCAACGCCTAAAGGCTACTAACACCATGCGTCCCTTTAATATGAAATTTTACACTGCGAAAATAAAATAGACAAGGAGTTTTTGTAACTCAACACTGAAACAAACTCGAAATCGTTATTCGAGTAATTTTGCTGATTATTTCTGCTGTATTCACATATTTTCAGGTGCGCTGTTAAAATATGTTCTCAAACATTTATGGTCAATTATCAACTTTATAAACATGATTTAACACTTAAGTGCGGAAGTCCAATTTTTCATGTTTTACTGATGGTACAAAACATGCATAGGCAGGCGCTCTTATTCATCGACAACAAACAATTTATTGGATTTTTACACAAACAAAACAAAGCAGTGTTCCCAACCCAATTTTATTGTAAAAATTCCCTTTTAAAACTACTTCAAATTTCACTCCTATTCATGTTATCCCCGCCTTAAGCAAAATTCCAGCAGACATAAACGCATTGAGTTGTGGGCCAAAAGCATAAAATATTTCGGGATTTCGGACGCCATTTCCTTCACGTGGCATCCGCAAAGAAAAATTGTCCCTTGCAATAGGGTATCGGGACAGCCTCAATACCAGAAATGGCGCGAGCTTACGGCCTCCGTTCCCGAGAAACTAAACCTCTACAATTTTACAAAGTGGTTACTATAGTGACTGTAATCAATGTTGTGATTGGTGGATTTAGTAGAAAGGACCTAAAATGATTGGCTCATGTAACTGTCCGATAACAGCCAAATGTTTGATTACACGGTCTGATTACAACTTTGCAGATTAATTAGAGCAAGATAAGGCAGTTATGCACAAATCACATTTCTGGAAATTGTAATTGTTACGATTAAATAGATAATACAATCTCTATTAACAGCAATACCAATTTCAAAACTTTAATTATCCAGCTAACGAACTCTGCTGACTATTATCTTAACAAGCAATTGGTACAATACCTATCATTCTGTTTAGAAATGGGAGACAATCTGTTATCGAAAGTTTAATTATCGTTATTTGATTTACCTATATAATAATATAATAATAATAATAATAATAATAATAATAATAATAATAATAATAATAATAATAATAATAAATAGGTTCTTATAGGGCGCATTTCTGACCTCAATGCGCCTAACAATGGATAATTTGTAAACTCGAGCCTTAAGCACCAGTCAAAGTAAACTCCGTTTAACTCCAGTCAAAGTAAACTCCGTAAACTCTTATTTATTTTATATATGGCCTTTTTTTCATGTCAAGCAATATCAAGAGTTTCACGTGTTTTTCATATCAACTGAACAACCACCTCTCTTTAAATAGATCATTTTATCATGCTGAATTTATTAAACATGCCAAGTTTCATAAACCGTTGCAAGCTCGTGAAGTAGTTGACCTCAAAGTTGCCAATTTTTACAAAGAAATGTTTGCCAGAGCCGCAAAAGATGACCTTTCACAGCTTCAAGAGTCATTTTCAACCACCGCGCAGATAAGCGAAAAGCTAAAAACCGGAAAATTCTAATTCATAGATTTTCTTCATTTTTTTCGCTAAACGTGGACAGTCTGTAGACAAAATGATGCATCAAAAGAAAAATAAGGCTCACCAAATGTCCAGGATCGTTAAATCCAGGCAAAGCTATAACAATGGCCATCTGCCCTATCATTGTTTATTTCATTGCTTAGCGCGCGCTCATAAATAGTAGTATTTTGCTCCCAGGGTAGCCCTTCGTGTCATCGGAGCTACGTTACGAGGTATCTGCTTACTCGTATCACGTGATTATATCTTTTCAGATCCGATACGCTGCGTTTTTTTAAGCATGGTATTGGCCATGAGTTTGAATGTTTAGGCTGGCTTTGTCTAGCCACATTTATTTTTTGCTTTTCGAGACACCAATAGTGACACTTTGGTCTTCTTGCGCTCCGGAACACGTGATGTGGCAACGCGTGTTCCGGAGCGCAAGTGAGTTCAAAGTACGGAACTTGATATGGTGAACGGGTCATTTTGCAATTTATGTGCGTTGGCTCTTGCCTGGCGTTACATATCTTCGCTACACTGTGCTGACGAGCTCCAACAAGAGCGAAACAGCTGTCCACAGTTGCGATCCTGCTTTATCGGTTCTGGTCATGTTGGTGTCTCGAAACGTTTTTCACGTAGTATCAGCCTTGCAGTTTATTGCCTTTATATACTCAAGTTTAGGGCTCATCGAGGTCATGTTTTTTCTTTTGAAATTGTCTGCTGACCAATTGCAAGTACCAGGTTTTGATTGGATCGCGATCGGCTTAAGCGAGGTTAATTTGTTGTAAACGGGGCTGCTTTGTTCGGAAGTCAGTTAACGCTAAAGCAGGATTAAAAGTTAACCGAAGTTAACGTTTAAACGTTTCTTGTATAATTTTTTTTTTCTTCACTGCTTATGTTTTGTGTAGTTTGAGGTTATTCAAACTCAAAAGAGAAGACCAAACAATATAAACAAAAATCTTCACCGCAAAGTTAAAAGACTCAAATCAAAATTCTCACTTGTCCTTGTTCTTTGGAACAGAACCCGACCAAGAGCTCCGCTTTTAGGCTTGGCTAAGTTTATCTATTATACTCAGCAAAACAAAAGAAGATAAAATGAGGAAGACTTTGCTTATTAAGTAACTGAAATTAAACCTACCCTAAATTATAATGTTAGCAGAGAAAAGCCCCATCTTAATATTTTTTCAACTTCCGTCATTTAAGTTATTTGTATCGTTACTCGCGCCCATTGCTACCGCGCATCTCTAGTGCGCACGCTATTCATTGGTCACGAGCGTGCCACGTCATTTTCAAGCGCGCGCACCGAGTCGAAAACTCAACAAAATATAGAGCTGATGACCTTTGCGTTAACTTTGTGTGCGAATATTTTTGTTGGATGCTCGGTGACCCCCATTTTTTTTTCGGCTGATCACTTCCTTTTCTGATTCTTTCCATTATACTAAAAAACAAAAAAACCTGTACGTGGGAAGTTTTAATTCTTTCTCGTATACTATTCAAATAGGGTCGAATTTGTACGTGGATACAGGTGTGCGTAACTTAGAAGATGTATTTTTTAAGGCTAATTCTAGCTGATTTAATGACATATGTAGCAAAGATCTATCAAATAGGCCTATATATGCTGTGTTAAACACACATAACTTAGATATGATTCTTCAAATTAACTATATGCCGATAGTAATGAATCTGAGCAAAATCGCCTCAAATGACTGGAAATCCTAGAAATGCTATGGTCTGTGATACGCCTTATCTTCAAAACGAGTTCGGTGACCCCCGATTTTTTTTACGTTCTTAATCTTAACTTATCATTTTCTACCTGTAGACAAAGTTTAAAAAAAATCTGTGCGTGGGAAGTTTTTGGGCGCGAACGTCCTTAAGGTGGCTCAATAGGGTTTTAAGAGCGCGCGCACCGATGATGCGAGCTTTAGTAATGTGCGCGCGCTAGCTGACGCAAGCTCATGCAAAGCAGCGAACAAGTCAACAATATAGTTCAAATTACAGCCCAGAAGTAGAAACAGAGAAACCATTTAAAAGAAAACGTAAAGTAAATGATTTGGACCGAAAGGTCTTGTGTGTATTTTGATGAGACCGCCATTGTCGAGTTGCTCATCGACAAAACCGCGTGGTTCGAAAATTCGCGCATGCTCACATAGCGATCTTGGCGAGTTCCTATTCTGACGACGTAATTGCCATTGAGGTGAAAAAATAGAAAAATCCTTATCAGATTTCTCGAATTTCCTTCGGTGAAATTCCTTAAGATTTGGCAGAGAAGTTATTCCTTATTAGCTTTCCTTGCTTTCAATTTATCAGAAAAATTTGTAAGACAAGGTTTTCGCTCAGCCAAAAAGAACACAAAAATGCTAAAAACGAAAAAACTACCTTGACAACCCCTACTTTTTTCGATTTTAAAAGTTTCTTCTTGCCAGACTCTACCCGGTTTGAGCATATCAGAAAATTTTACCGAAGGAAATTGAAGAAAATTGAAATCAAAGCCAAATAGACGTCAAAAAATGGCGATGTTTGAGTAGTTTTAATTTGAGACTAAAAGCCTTGACATCAGAGGTGACTGTTGAACAGCAAATTTTGGCCCTTGTTTGTTATGTTTCATTAGCTTTGATTAGGAAAATAGCAAAAAGAACGAGAATATTAACTTTCGATTGAGGCCACTGGCGCGCGCTTCGCAATCTTGCATAACCCTATTGAGCCACCTTAAGGACGGTGCCTACTAAATACAAAGGTTTTTGCGCCAAGTTAGGACCACGCGGAAAAAGTAGATATTTGCAAGGGCTATTGGAATCCACAAAGAAAAATAGGGGTAGCCACGCATTTTTTCGAGATAATTAGCCTTGAATCTCAACAAAAATGCTGACATCAGCATTTTTCTGAAAAAAGCGGGAAACGATATTTCTTCACAGATTTCCTTAGAATTCGCCTTTACATACAGAAAGGCAAACACATTTAAAAAGATCTTTGAACTACATGGCAAATGGTAACATTAAAATCATTTCTGTTACGTTTTTAGTAACAAAATCGTTGCAAAATCGCTTTTAACGTCTCTGACAGGCTTCCTCTGGTTCAGCTAAAATACAGTCTTAATACCTTTTGCTCACGACCAGAAACTAATCACATGTTCAATAGGCTTGCCGCTTCCATTTCGCAACAAAAAATGTAGGGGTCACCACGCGTTTTTTTAAGTGATTGATCCTTTTTGAAAACTTTTACGGTGCCCGTTACATTTTTTTCCTGTCACCTCCCCAGTAAGTAAGACATTTGCGTGTCTGCGCGCGCACTACGCCATCTGCATGCGTACATGTTTGCAGTTGGATTTCAGTGTAATTTTCGAAAGATGACAGCTAGATTTTCAGCTGGAAGACGTTAACAGTTAGTGGCTAGCGATATGCTGCTATTCTGGTCTCCCTGGTTTAAGTACAGGTTCATTAAAATTGATTTGGTCACCGTAGGAAAATTTTGCTTTAATTTTAGTCGTGTGCTTGGTGGCGTAGTTGATTGCGTCAATGTCAACCCCAGCGCGCGCGCGCTTAAACTATGGCTTGCGTGATGCGCAGAACGTGTGCGCACTAACAAAAGTAGGCACCGTCCTTAAGGTGATTCCCGAGTTTTGCATTGCGCATTCCTACTGCGCACGATTTTTGCGTCATCAGCGCGCGCACATGAGCGCGCGCGCGTACAGAACATAAGAGATTTCTCTCAAACTAAGCTCGATAGCGAGATAAAAGCTCCTTTTCTCTTAAACGAGCACGGTGACCCCCACTTTTTATTTTATAAATTCAATGAGAACAATATCCGCAATAACTGAGAAAAAAAATTGGCAGAAATCTATGGCTAGTTTTTTGGCAAATGAAATAAATGCTACAGATAAAGACGTAACGGGCGCAATAGAACAAGTCCAAATTATGTTTCCTTTGAGGGATAAAAATATCAATTAATAATGCAGGGTATTTGAAACCATTTTTTCTGGGACATAGATGAATAAGCAATCAAAGAAAGTCGAACTCTGTGTGATATAACACTCCGCATTGAAAAATAATCGAGCTTATTTGTTGCGCACTGGGATAACCAAAAGTCACCCAAATAACCATACTTGTCAGCATCGTGGCATGAAAACAAGCACGGTGACCCCCTCTTTTTATTACGTTTTTAACATCTCCTTGTACTGTAATGACACCATACCAAGTTTTATCGGAAATCTATGGCGGGTTCTTTTACCCGGAGATCACCTTAACTTAAATTTAAAATTTAATTGCCACTTCCATCACGGTCACTTCTGCAGATGCATGTCAAAACACATCAAACATTAATAAAAATGACAAATTTTTGTTTTTCAACAATGAGTTTTATTGAGCCAAGAGACATCCCTTTAGGCAACACAGTAAGACTCAGTACACATTGACACTTCACAAGATTCAGCAGCACACTTTGCCTTCTGTTGCTCAAAAATAATCTCGTTGCCACAGCCTCGCGAAAAATGGTCTTTCTTGAGGTACCTTGTAGCCAAGCAGCGGTCTAATCCTTCACCGCAGACAACGATGCGAACATTACTGTTGCATTCCTCTTCAGTCGAAGCAACACAAGTTGCACATTTGAATGGACCCCCTGTTAAGAAAAATAAAAAAAAAATCAATTGACATACCTTGATCGCTTTTGTAGCAAAACTCAGTGACAGATGTTTCTGTGGGTTTCCAGCAGCCATGTAGGCGCCCATCCGGACGAGCTCCAACATGGCGTCTCCATAGAAGTCTCTATTAATTTGGTTAAAAAATTTCTCCAAGTATCTTGCTTAAGAAAAATTTACTGTGACCTGAATCTTGGCTTGAAATCTCTGCATATTTACCTTCCTTCTTTTCCGCCAGATTCTGGACTTAATCTATTGAACGCTTTTAATTTCTAGTTTAATCTAGTTTGTATGGCGTGACACTGAAAACCAGCAATTACAAGAAATCCGCTGAGAAAACTAATTTCACTAAGATGGAAAACAACAAAGAGATAAAAATAAACCATAAACGAACAAGGATGTTTAAGGATATTTCAGGATCCGCAAACCCTGGCCAGTTTTGTAATTATCAATAATACACATTTTTATACATCTTATGTTTTTCAATGTGTTACACTCTTATTTTTCTATAAGAATATATTCGAGGCTGAAATTTGCGAAATTTTAAGAATATTTTTAAAATAAAGCCGAGGCTGAGATTTTGAAAAGGATAGATATAATTTTGTGTGTTGCAACATCTGTAAATACAATACAATTTTATGTTTTTACCTGAACCGTATAAAATTATTCCTTTCTCTGAACGGTGAAACTAGCGAACAAAACGAAAAACCTGCACTAGCTGTAGGAAAACGCTCAACGCTAAATGACAGTTCGATGAACGGTACATGTAATACATATGTACAGTATTCAGCTCAAAAGACACGGATGATAAACTAAACCACAAAAAAGTATTAAAATGTGAAACGTCATAAGCTGTAATTTAAGAATAATAAGAATAATACAAGAATATTTTCAGCCCAAAATCGGCAGAAAAATAAGAATATTCAGCCTGAGTCGGAAAAACTGTATCAAAATAACGAGATATGCTTACAAAAAATATTTACCCTTATTACTGAAAAACTGGAAAAACTTAAAATTGCCGGTAAATAGAAAGGAAATCATATGTCTGGGGCTTGGGCTGCGCTAAGTTTTGTTGCTTACCCTCATTTCCTATGTTTGCAATGCAGTCTCCAGAGCACCGTCCAATTTCACAGGACATGCCACGTCCGGGGCTAATCCCGTAGCCAAATTTGCCATTTTCACATTTCCACTTCTCCCAATCATAGTCATATATTGAGAGGCAAGTTCGCGCATAGAAGGGTTGGTCAAGTCCATTCACTGCCACACAAATGGCCTGGCCGTAGGTATCACATTGTCGGTATTGAATATCTTTATCACAAGCATCTTGGTCTTTTGAAGTACCACAATACCAACAGTGGGTAGCTGTAAAGAGATTGAAAGGTGAATGCGAAGGAAGCGGACATTAGGGATTACGGTATTGCGATATTGAGCGTTTTTTTTTTTCATGCGGTATTTCGCTAATTGAGATTTTAGCATGCACTGTTGCAGTATTATCTGGGCAAGCGGTATGCGGTTTATCATCTTTTTGGCTGACGTTGTGCTTCACGGCATTGCCGTACCGTTCACTTGCGCTCTCCTGTCTCTTACAGGTAAATACACTATGCAAAACTATGCTGTAAAGGTCAATAAGTAAGCTATAAAGTTCAACAATGTGACTGTTATTGCGTCCAATGTCAATGAACCGTTACCTGAACCGGTAGTTCGAGGTCTTCGAGGAACTACTCATGTTGACGAGGTCAACATCGACTGTGAGGCTTTTTTTAATGACAAAGGCAAATGGGGGGAACATTATCGGGAAAAAGTTTCGATGCGCTGTTGTGAATGGTGAAAAGCGCCATGTGAAGTTAACAGAGAAGATTTGGTAAGTTTGTTTTCTTTGTCATGCAGCGTATGCGATAACTTGGCAACCCTTGACAGATTAACCTGAGAATAGTCCCACATTCAGTTATGAAAACTCGTACTAGCTGAGAGCGTGCGAGGTTTTGTTTGTTTTCGCCCATGTAGGGTAAAATATGTGGGATTTTGTAGATGATGGGTCGATACGCATCAGGTATTCATGGCATGGGTGTGCCAGGAAGCCATTTTGTCCATTTTGATTAAAAGTGACACTCGAACTACAAAAATAACCAAAATATATGGACATATGGTGCATACATGCTTAAGATAAATAAACACGCTTTATGGATTCAACTTTAAGTAAGCGTGACCGATGTTTTAAAGGGATCTAAATGCGGTATCGGTATATTTCGTCCATTTTCGACACAGTTTTTCGGTATTTGCCAATTCTTCTTGCGCTATTGCGGTATTGAGTACCCCCCAATGCCCCCCTCGAGAAGGACAGGGTTGCATCCTCTGCTCAAAATGGCACCCCTCAATCTTTAAACGCTTATAAATTGAAGTTAACGTGACAACCAAGATGATTCGGTCTCAAGGACCGATAACTTTGTGAATGTGAATGTTTTCAACAGTGTTACATCTCCTGGTGTACTCTCTTATCGTTGCGTTCTGCACTATTTCTTAACAATGCCAGCGCGCTTTAACTTTCACTTAACCTTCGGATCAAAAACTCAAGTCAGTGGCATCAAAATTGTCACTGTTTAGAAACGATCCCTTTTCCAAGTTGAGTGGCTCATAGCCCACTTTGATTCTTTACTGAGTTTTCGGTGGCCTCAGTCTGTTCACCTTGATCAGAGTTGTGGTATCAAAGTTCGTTCAATTATTGCTCGAGCTGTTACAAGCTCGTTCCAGCTCAATACTATTTTACTTGAGCAGCGAGGACCCGAAGGGGGCTAACGTTTTCTAACCTATTCTCATGCAAACACTGAAGGAAACATTGACAGAACAATTTCTGTGGTCGACCTTACACTGATAATGCTAAGTAAATATCAAGTCAAGTAATGTTCTTAACACTGGGTTAGCCAATTAACTGAGACCATAACACCAGCCGTAAGCGACATGTTTGAATAGCAAAAAATTGTAATAACAACAATGAGCATAAATTTAAAAACGTTCAAGCTTGCTCGAAGCCACGCAGTGTAATTGTAAGAGAGAACAAAGAACGAACTTGCAAGAGTTAAAGTCACACTCACATACAAGTGCAGAGGCGGATCCAGGGGAGGGGTTGAGGGGGTTGCAACCCCCCCCCCCTTTTTTTTTTTGTTATTTTGCTTGATTCTTCGTAAAATAATAATAGAATAAAATTGTTTTTACGAAGTTATTTCACTTTTACCATTCGACTACTTGTCAAGTTATGAAAAGATAATGTACATTTCGCAAAGGTCGTATCAGGTTCAGGTATAACAAGCGACATGAACAGGTGACATTCATTGATAGTGTACAACCCCCCCCTTTCAGAAATTCCTGGATCCGCCCCTGCTATTCGGTTTATAAGCACTAACCGAACCCGAGAAAACAACGGAAATTTAGCCACCGGACCAACCTATACACAATACGGTTCGCATGGCTCAGGAGTGGATAAAATAACGAGGAATAACCTATATATTCTGTAGTGTAGCCCAGCCGCCTATTAACCCAGACTATATGATTAGAAAAACGGGTGCAGCCGACCGAATCACACGTAAATAATCTCGGAAATCTTCATGATTGTAGCACAAAACTGTCTTATTCCCGCTGGTTTTAAGTTAACTGTAAGCCTTCCACTCTTAACCTAGTGCAAAGCAATGTGGACATTTCCCCGCTCTGGTTGTACAGGTTGCAGACTACGATCTTCATAGCGAACGGCACTCCCGTGCATACTAAAACGCGACAAACACACGCTTAAAATTATGAAATGTTCGAGGCATCATTTAGGAGAGAAATTCACCTGAAACGATTTTAATACTGAGATGGCTGTAGGTGCCTGCTTTTAGCTATGATCTATCAACATTTGCCACGCGCGCTCTTTTAACTGGCTTGCGCCGAAGGGCACCGAATACCTTCAACGGTTCATTGATATACTTTACTGGCATGCATAAGACTCGAAAAGAAAATGGAGGAGGTTTTTTTAATTTGATGTTGACTTACCTGCTGCTAGCCATGGAATAAAACCAATGGAGATGAAGAAATGCAAATGCATGATTACTCTTCTTCAGTAGGATTGATGTTTTATGACTTCGTGCGTTGCGGCGGTAATATTAAAAATGCCTAACCCTCGGTACACGTTTTAAGGGACGGACCATTAGACATTTCATTTTGAAGGGGCTGGGTCGGGGGGAAGGGGGAAAACTATTTTATTGGGGTATGAATATTTTTTTCTCCCATTTAGTTTATTCATGAGCTTTTTGGTGGGCAATAGTGCGAAAACTTTTTCAAAATCAAACACAGGACCTAGTTAGTAGACAGGACTTACTCATTTTTTTTCAGTGCTTTCCCTTGCAAGTTTTTTTTTTTTGTTAGCAGTTTTTGCTGTGCAGGAATTATTTTCGGAAATCAGTGCCTGACACCTCCCCGGCTTCAACAAAATAATGGCCCGCCCTAAATTAGTTTACTGTCAAAATTAGAAGACGGTGAACACATAACCCTGGCATGTTTATTGTTAGTTTGAGTGATTTTACTCAAGCGGAGCAACATTTGTTTTGATACCGGCCACTATAAACAGAGATGATTGCAAATTGAAAATTTTGGTGGTGGTTAGCCAATCAGCGATGAGTCGTCTTTACCGTAAGCCATCAACTGAGACCATAACCCTAGCGTAGAGCGACATGTTAGGATGACAATAAATTGTTATAACAACGATGAACAAAAAAGCTTACATATTAGAAAAAAGCGAACTTGTAAAGATTGAAGTCATTCTCCAAAATAAAGTGTTCCATCCCTCTTCTACAGATCTCTGAAGTCTCACGGTTTCGCCGTGAGACTCACGGATTTTAGGACAATCTCACGGTCTTACGATGAGGCACAAAAATCTCACGATAAACACGATGCTTAGGATACTTATTCATACTTGTGCGCTTTTTCGCAAAAGACCATTTCGTAGAGGAGAATATTGCTTCCAGTGTTACGATTGGTGATGGACAATCTTTTAAACTATTTTTGTAATCCGATCTCCTGCTTTTTTCTTTACTGAATTTTCGGTGGTCTCTGTTCACCTTGATCAGAGTTGTAGTACAGTGGAAGCTCGATTTAACGAAGTCGCTGGGGACCGGCCAAATTTGTTCGTTAAATGGAGGGTTCGTTACATCGAAAACCTCGATATAACGAATTTGAGGGGAAACGACCAAAATATCCGTTATATCGAGGTCATAGTTAATGATTGATTTGTAACACAGGTGACTTCTGTGGAAATACTATAGTGCCAATGTGTATGACAAATAATAAGCCGTTGACTGAAAGGTTGCTGTCTCTTTACCATATGGATTAAAGGATTTGCTGACTGTTGATCTGTTCAGTGTTTATCTTCTGTCGCGTTTGACATTGTAATTCATTATATCGAGGTGTATTTTACGTTTGGGCTTCTGGATGATATTCGTTATATCGAGGAATTCGTTATATCGAGGTTCGTTATATCGAGGTTCTATTCCATACATTAATTCTACTGTAATTTTGGCCGGGACGTAGAGTATCGTTCGTTATATCGAGGACTTCGTTAAATAGAGGTTCGTTAAATCGGGGTTCCACTGTATCAAAGTTCGTTTAATTATTGCTCGCGCTGTTATAAGCTCGTTCCAGTTCAATACTATTTTACCAGGGGCACCCAACGAGAATATAGTTCAAAACCACTTAAACATAGCATTGTTAAACGTGTTTTAGTATTTAAACGGTGAATGTGGGCATATTTTTATCCCCTATAAATTTTTCATCAGTTCGGATTTCCTAGCTGAAAGTCCAGTGATCCGAAAATTATAGGGATCAAACCTTACCTGTTCGAAAATTTCAGCCAGAAAAAAAGGCTCCCGAAAATTCTAGGTGACCTTTTTAGGGTAAAAATCCGTTGAAAATGGGCAATTTTACCATTTTTTAGATGTTCGAAAATCCTAGGAGAGGCAGGCAAGTAAGTAATTTTACAACAAATGTTCCGAAAATTCTAGATCTCAAATCGTCTTCCGAACAGATATTTTTCCGAAAATTGTCGTTGGGTGCCCCTGTTTTACTTGAGGAGCGAGGACCCGAAGGGGGCTAGCGTTTTCTAACCTATTCCCATGCAAACACTGAAAAAAACATTGACAGAACAGTTTCTGTGGTCGACCTTACACTGATAATGCTAAGTAAACATCAAGTCAAGTAATGTTCGAAATACTGTTTTAGCCAATTAACTGAGACCATAACACCAGCCGTGAGCGACATGTTTGAATAGCAAAAAATTGTAATAACAACAATGAGCATAAATTTAAAAACGTTCAAGCGCGCTCGTAGCCACGCAGTATAATTGTAAGAAAGAGAAAAGAACGAACTTGCAAGCATTGAAGTCACACTCACATGCAAGCGTCGTGCTGGAGTCATTCCAAATTCAGGATTTACACAAGCCTCGTAACAACTTTCCTCGTTACTCCCCGTGGGAACAAAATCCCGCCGAAAATACAATAATATAATATATTAATTTATGAATTTTGTTTGGCGCGGGAGAAACACGACCTTTGATATTGCTTCCGTCTCACTTTGTTTCCCTTATCCGATAAGTAGGCTGGATTACTAGCCGCTATTCGGTTTATAAGCACTAACCGAACCCGAGAAAGTAACGCCGGGAAATTCAGCCACCGGACCAGCTATACACAATACGGCTCGCTTGGCTCGGCAGTGGATAAAATAACGAGGAATAATCTAGATATTCTGTAGTTTAGCCCAGCCACTTTAAGGTAGCTCTCCAAAACTATATGATTAGAAAAACGCGTGCAATTTTATGCAGCCGACCGAATCACACGTAAATAATCTCGGAAATCTTCAGGATTGTAGCACAAAACTGTCTTATTACCGCTGGTTTTAAGTTAAATGTAAGCCTTCCACGCTTATTCTAGTGCAAAGCAGTGTGGACGTTTTTCTCTAGTTGTACAGGTTGTGCAGACTACGATCTGCATAGCGAATGGCACTCCCCTGCATACTAAAACGCGACAGACACAGTGACACGCTAAAAATTATGAAATGTTCGAGGCATCATTTTGAAAGAAATTCGCCTGAAAGAATTTTAATACTGAGATGATTGTAAGTGCCTGCTTTTAGCTATGATCTATCAACATTTGCTACGCGCGTTTTTTTAACTTACGCCGAATACCTTCAACGGTTCATTGATATACTTTACTGGCATGCATAAAACTCAAAAAGAAAATGGAGGAGGTTTTTTTAATTTGATGTTTACTTACCTGCTGCTAGCCATGGAATAAAACCAATGAAGA
>JAHPZR010024498.1:0-2500 GCA_019787425.1 Platygyra sinensis | reverse complement strand
TAGCGACTTCGTTAAATCGAGCTTCCACTGTACTACAACTCTGATCAAGGTGAACAGAGGCCACCGAAAATTCAGTAAAGAAAAAAGCAGGAGATCGGATTACAAAAATAGTTTAAAAGATTGTCCATCACCAATCGTAACACTGGAAGCAGTATTCTCCTCTACGAAATGATCTTTTGCGAAAAAGCGCCAAAGTATGAATAGGTATCCTAAGCATCCTGTTTATCGTGAGATTTTTGTGCCTCATCGTAAGACCGTGAGATTGTTCTAAAATCCGTGAGTCTCACGGCAAAACCGTGAGACTTCAGAGATCTGTAGAAGAGGGATGGAACACTTTATTTTGGAGAATGACTTCAATCTTTACAAGTTCGCTTTTTTCTAATATGTAAGCTTTTTTGTTCATTGTTGTTATAACAATTTATTGTCATTCTAACATGTCGCTCTACGCTAGGGTTATGGTCTCAGTTGATGGCTTACGGTAAAGACGACTCATCGCTGATTGGCTAACCACCACCAAAATTTTCAATTTGCAATCATCTCTGTTTATAGTGGCCGATCGATGTCAAAACAAATGTTGCTCCGCTTGAGCAAAATCACTCAAACTAACAATAAACACGCCAGGGTTATGTGTTCACCGTCTTCTAACTTTGACAGTAAACCAATTTAGGGCGGGCCATTATTTTGTTGAAGCCGGGGGAGGTGTCAGGCACTGATTTCCGAAAATAATTCCTGCACAGCAAAAACTGCTAACAAAAAAATAAAACTTGCAAGGGAAAGCACTGAAAAAAAATGAGTAAGTCCTGTCTACTAACTAGGTCCTGTGTTTGATTTTGAAAAAGCTTTCGCACAAGCTATTGCTCACCAAAAAGCTCATGAATAAACTAAATGGGAGAAAAAAATATTCATACCCCAATAAAATAGTTTTCCCCCTTCCCCCCGACCCAGCCCCTTCAAAATGAAATGTCTAATGGTCCGTCCCTTAAAACGTGTACCAAGGGTTAGGCATTTTTAATATTACCGCCGCAACGCACGAAGTCATAAAACTTCAATCCTACTGAAGAAGAGTAATCATGCATTTGCAATTCTTCATCTCCATTGGTTTTATTCCATGGCTAGCAGCAGGTAAGTAAACATCAAATTAAAAAAACCTCCTCCATTTTCTTTTGGAGTCTATGCATGCCAGTAAAGTATATCAATGAACCGTTGAAGGTATTCGGCGCCCTTCGGCGCCAGCCAGTTAAAAGAGCGCGCGTGGCAAATGTTGATAGATCATAGCTAAAAGCAGGCACCTACAGCCATCTCAGTATTAAAATCGTTTCAGGTGAATTTCTCTCCTAAATGATGCCTCGAACATTTCATAATTTTAAGCGTGTGTTTGTCGCGTTTTAGTATGCACGGGAGTGCCGTTCGCTATGAAGATCGTAGTCTGCAACCTGTACAACCAGAGCGGGGAAATGTCCACATTGCTTTGCACTAGGTTAAGAGTGGAAGGCTTACAGCTAACTTAAAACCAGCGGGAATAAGACAGTTTTGTGCTACAATCCTGAAGATTTCCGAGATTATTTACGTGTGATTCGGTCGGCTGCACCCGTTTTTCTAATCATATAGTTTGGGTTAATAGGCGGCTGGGCTACACTACAGAATATATAGGTTATTCCTCGTTATTTTATCCACTCCTGAGCCATGCGAACCGTATTGTGTATAGGTTGGTCCGGTGGCTAAATTTCCGTTGTTTTCTCGGGTTCGGTTAGTGCTTATAAACCGAATAGCAGGGGAGGATCCAGGAATTTCTGAAAGGGGGTTTCTACACTATCAATGAATGTCACCTGTTCATGTCGCTTGTTATACCTGAACCTGATACGACCTTTGCGAAATGTACATTATCTTTTCATAACTTGACAAGCAGTCGAATAGTAAAAGTGAAATAACTTCGTAAAAACAATTTTATTCTATTATTATTTTACGAAGAATCAAGCAAAATAACAAAAAAAAAATTCTCAAAGGGCGGGTTGCAACCCCCTCAACCTCTCCCCTGGATCCGCCTCTGAATAGCAGCTAGTAATCCAGCCTACTTATCGGAGAAAAGCCATATCAAAGGTCGTGTTTCTCCCGCGCCAAACAAAATTCATAAATTATATTAATGTATTTTTGGCGGGATTACGTTGTCACGGGGAGTAAAGTTGTTACGAGGCTTGTGTAAATCCTGAATTTGGAATGACTCCAACACGACACTGGCGGATCCAGGAATTTCTGAAAGGGGGGGTTGTACACTATCAATGAATGTCACCTGTTCATGTCGCTTGTTATACCTGAACCTGATACGACCTTTGCGAAATGTACATTATCTTTTCATAACTTGACAAGCAGTCGAATGGTAAAAGTGAAATAACTTCGTAAAAACAATTTTATTCTATTATTATTTTACGAAGAATCACGCAAAATAACAAAAAAAAATTCTCAAAGGGGGGGGGGGGGGATGCAACCCCCTCAACCCCTCCCC
>JAHPZR010024496.1:0-12500 GCA_019787425.1 Platygyra sinensis | reverse complement strand
GCAGTATTTGCAATATTTACGTCAACATTTAAGGTCATTCCCCAGTATTGCATTGCGCATCCTTACTGCGCATAATTTTACGCGTGATTAGCGCGCGCGCATTAGAAAATGGCGGCTTTTTCTTTACGGCTGGACCTCACCAAAGAAGTAAATCGTCATTTTCTCGAAAACGACTACGGTGACCTATCATTTTTTTTTTCTGTTGTTTTGAATTGGGTAGTAAATTTCTCTATGTAAAATAAATATGGGCCAATTCTCAGCGTTGAGCAAAAAACAATCGTCACAAACGTGAATTTAGCAAGCAATCGTGACTTTAATAATGGTGCTATTATAAGGATTTATATGGA
Source organism: Platygyra sinensis (assembly GCA_019787425.1). Classification (NCBI taxonomy): domain Eukaryota; kingdom Metazoa; phylum Cnidaria; class Anthozoa; order Scleractinia; family Merulinidae; genus Platygyra; species Platygyra sinensis. The sequence continues at coordinate 12,153 of JAHPZR010024496.1, read as the reverse complement.
ATAAACAAGGTGCTGCTGCTCCTAAACGAACATGGGGACCCCTCATTTTTATTTCAAAATTTAAGTTTCTATGATATAAACAATCAATTGGAAAAGTTTGAGAAAAATCTCAGTGTAGCTTCTATTTCAGTAGAATGACCTTAAGTTACATGTAAGACATTTGACGTTGTTTTGAATACTTGACTACAAAAAAGTGGCGTGCACAAAACATGACTGTTTTTCCAAGTTCCCAATTAAAATTTGTTTTGAATGGTTGCTCGATGGCACTTTTAGCGAGAGCTGCATCTAGTTTGTTATTTTAGTTTTTAATTGATGTTAAGCTTATTCTTTCATCTGTTTGATTGACAAGTGAGAATGTCCTCGAAAACATGAGAAGAGTCCAATGTGTCGTCCCATTCCCCTTAAGGTGGCCGAACACATTTTTCGCGCGTGCTTTTGCTGATGCAATATTTAGCACGTGCACAAGGATTTCAAAGAACAAACATGCCGTCAGTAGAGCGATCATTTTATTTACTCAACACCCGCACTATGTGTTAATTTTCTCTATAATTGAACGCAGTGTATTGATGGCTTTGGTCTTTTATGACGAAGATATTTTAGAAAAGGTAACGATTCAAAGAACCCAGCAACTTTCAGCTTTTGTTTGTTACGGAAAAAACCCAGTTAAATGCAGCGCATGCGCAGTAGCTCGAAAAATTGAGACCGATTGCTTTAGCAGAAACATGCCGATTTCTAACGATCCAGTCGTTAGAATTTCAAGAAATTTGGCAGAAAAATAGATCAGAGACCACGTGAATGATCTATCAAAAAAATCTGAATTTTGACGTAGGGAATTTTTAATAATACAGAAAACGATTAACGGCGAATTACGAAAATCGCCTATGTCAAAATTTTTTAAAAACCGTGTTGACAGAAGGGATTTAATGTCAATTCTTAGTGTGCAAAATATGAAAACAATCTAACGACTGGATTTTTTTTAAATAAACAAAAAACATTATTTAAGCCTTGTTTTCAACCAGCCCCGTTGCCATGGCAACAGCACACACCCTAGTCAAAATGCGAGAATAAATATTTCTGTGGTTAACCTTCACTCTAGCCAAAAATGGGCGCCAAAGCATAAATAGTTTAAAAGTTATGGTGAATTAGACATAGGCACTTGAAAACTGTGTTCGGCCACCTTAAGCCAAGTCATCTCGCCTCTTAACTCCTACTGAATTTCGAGAGAAAAACAGACCTTCACCAGCCTAATTTTAGACCGGAGCTGGGATTTTCTGGTTCAGATTTCTAATTTCGCCCAGAGCTTAGGACGTTTGGTCACCCCAAACCGAAAATGCTCGGTACCGGCGCAGGCGCTAGAAGTTCGCTATTTTTTCCAGGCCAGTTTAATACGCTAGCTACAGCAGTCTGCGACTCAACTGAATTAAGGCATGGATCTGGCTTATATGTGACGTTTTGGGCACTTTTTCTAAATTTAATCTTTTTCCTAAAATCTTGGCTTCTACTTGCTGATTTATATGCAAAATTTTTTTTTTCGGACAATTTGCTCGACCTACGTGGTCACGTGACTGACCACGCCCTAAATTTAAAGAAATATGGTCGTTTAAGTTACGTAAACGTACTAGTAAACTCTTGCTTTATCTTTCAAAACCTTTACCTTACCTGGGTATATGTTGTTCTAAACGAGGATTCCGAAAATGTTTAATTTTTTTGTCATTATTTCTTATTTTTTGCCTGGTACCAGTCCCTCTCCAATTGATATACGTTACAATTCAAAGAAAAGAAATAAATCGATCAAAGTCCGTTTAATTCTCTAAACTTGGTGGTTATAGCCACTCGCATAAATCAGAATTGTTCACGAATTACAACGGCAAACTGTTGTAAATTTGGATTCAAATTTATGTAAACAACTGCATGTGTGGCAGGTCATGTGACCAAGGGGCAAAGTTCTTGAAACAAAAAATTGAAAGCTTCTTTCAAATACTTCACCCTATACAAGTTTATAAGCGATAGGTTAAATTTATTTTAAATTGAACCACCCCCCAAAGGCGTAGCCAGGGGGGTCCTGGGGTGCCCGTGACCCTCCCCCTTCCCCTTTGTAAGCCTTTTTGTAAGCAAACAACCTACAATATTTAGGTGACAATCTGGTGATTATCCTCTGTATGACTCAGTGTGACCCCCCCTCCCCCCCTTTGAAAAATCCTGGCTACGCCCATGTCCCCTCCAAAAGATAGCTAGAGTGATTCCTTAATTCACTTGAGGAGGGCAAAGTTTATTTGAAACAACCATGCTTACATGCAATTTGATTTCACATTTAATTATATATCAATCTTGAAGTGAGTCTTCACCTTCTTCTTTGTCTTCACCTTCTTCTTTGTCTTCACCGTCTTCTTTGTCTTCACCTTCTTCTTTGTCTTCACCGTCTTCTTTGTCTTCACCTTCTTCTTTGTCTTCGTCTTCGTCTTCATCTGGTTCGACGGCTTTATGTAGAGTCTCTCTAAATTCACTAGTAACCTTACTAAGTAAATTTTCAGAAGAGGCCTTCCCCATTTTATTTTTGGAATCGACTTTCTTCATCCTGTTTTGTGCAATTCTTTCTATGCGGCGTGTGAAGTAAGATCCCAATCTTGCTGGAAAACTCCGAATTCGATGTAAAAATCTTTCCAACAGTGTTTGTTCTTCGATATTGCCTTCTTCTATGAATGTCTCTTCCATTTCTTGGATGATCTCTCTGCGAAGCCTCTCTTCACTGGTCATTCGTTTGCCAAATTTTCTGGAATATAATGGAATATTTTCAGTGAAATAGTTATGATGCACTTAAAGATTAACCGGATTTAGTGGCCATGAGCGTAGGCTTAACTTATGATGACCGTGTGTTGAATTCGGATGGAGTGGTCTGGTTCCGATACTAGCTCAACTCGTTGTGTTTCTACTCTCACAATGCCTCACTCCTGTTCCTAGTGAATCATTGCAGCGTCGCAATCGTAGAAGATGCTGCGGGTGTGGATGTTAGAGAGAAGGGTAGGGTAGCCTACGCTGAATTTTAATGGCAATCGGAGAAAGGAGGGGACCCTTTCCGTGTCTTGTCTTCTCATTGTAAGGAAATCGCTTTAGCTCCGTCTGTCGATCAGTCCATCTTGTGAATTCTAGCTCAAAAAATACCTAAAATCTTTTTTTAAAAGATTCCTTTGAAAATAATATTAAATAATTATTTTAGAAGAGTATTTTACTAAATAAACCTTTTACCAGTAGCCATAATCGGGGACGGAGGCCATAAGCGTGCGCCACTTCTCGTATTGGGGCTGTGTCGATGATATGAAAAGATTTTCTATTTCTAGAAAAAATTGTACCATTGCCTGCGGCACACGCGCGTACATATGGGTTTTTTTGCTGACAAAATTTCGAACGTGAATACATTAATGTTTTGTTAAATAAATTATTGTTATGCGTAATATTACAAATTGGAAAATATCGTAAATCAATTTCGTCCGGGATACATCAGTTTTGAGTGACATACATCGATGTTGTATTGCATACATCGCTTTCCCGCATCATTCGTGCGTGACCGTATACAACTAAAAGATGTTCGATAAAACTAGAAGATGAGGGAGCGGAAATAGAAGTGACCGGAAGTCGCCTGGAAGAAGAGGCCAATATGGCGGAAATAGGAGAGGATGTTTTAGTATAGATCGTTTTCACTGTCACGCAATAAAAAATGAATCGAAAACCATTCAGTGGAAAAAGTCAAGAAATTGTGATCTTAATGGATATAAATGAAGAAGAAACTTCTCCGAGTTTTACGTCTGTGTGTTTTCCAAACCGCAGATATTCGTCGAAATGTTTCGCAGAAATTTACAGAGCTCAGTATGGAAACGCGATGTTGGTGCACATCAGATGTGCACCAATATGGCGGCCGGAATATAGCCGTAAACATATGGAAGTTACTTTAGCTATCTAGGCGACTGATTATCTGTAATTAACAAATAAGCATTTACATAAACACTTTTCCTAATGCTTTAACTTCTAAAAAAGCTACAAATCATGAGATAAGTATATATTTGTCGATAAATGCGATCGTAGCTTTGTGTCACGCACCGCCATTGCCGGATTTCATACTTTAGGGGCCTGGGTATGAGTCTGTGTATTATGGGATTAACAACACAAGACCCATATATTCTGAAAGAGCACCCCGAGCTTTACAAAATCCTGAAGATTCGTGTTAATTGGGCCAATATTGGACAAGATACAGCCATTCAAAAACTTCAAAATTTACTAACAAATGTATGGATTGCCGGACACTTGTCCGGAAAATCCATTTCATTGCAAATTTTGAAGTTTTTGAATGGCTGTATCTTGTCCAATATTGGTCCAATTAACACGAATCTTCAGGATTTTGTAAAGCTCGGCGTGCTCTTTCTGAATACATGGGTGTTGTGTTGTTAATCCCATAATACACGGACTCATACCCAGACCCTCACGGTATGAAATCTGGCAATTGCTGATTCAAAGAAAAATAGGTCTTAGTTTTTGAGATTTGAGATTTGTAGGAGGTCTTAGGTCTTAGATTTTGAGATTCAGAGGGGGTCTTAGGTCTTAGTTTATGAGATTCGGAGGGGGTCTTAGGTCTTAGTTTTTGAGATTCAAATGCTCTAGTTTCCAAACGAAGCACGCTATTGAGCTGTAAATTTGCAAACAGATATAAATATACCGTCTCTTATGCCTGAGGAGGATAAAAACTTTAATGGCGCTTTAGTTTTGGATTTTAGAAACCGATGGCGTAACGTGAAAACGATCTATAGGGAGTTTAAAATTCTGCGTTGTCTGAAGAACGTGAACCACGACGGCTAATTTTTCAAATTTATATTCCGAACTTAACGCTGCGTTCCATGTTCAATTTCGAGTTAGTTTTGACAGTGAGAAACAAACTAAATGACTTTAAATAAATAAATAAATAAATAATTAAAATAAAATAATAAATAAATGGGAATTTGCAGCGGCATTTCCACGAAGTGGCTCTTCATCCACTGTTTCCAGATCGAATTAGAATTTAGAAGTGTTGATTTTTGTGGAGGGAGGAAAACCGGAGAACCCGGAGAAAAACCCTCGGAGCAGGGACGAGAACCAACAACAAACTCAACACCACATATGACACCGGGTCCGGGAATCGAACCCGGGCCACATTGGTGGGAGGCGAGCGCTCTCACCACTGCGCCATCCCTGCTCCCCAAAGAGGCCAATGTTGCGGGAATAGGAGAGGATTAGGGAGATGCGCGGATTTGGCTGCCCAACATTCGACTGACCTTTTATTTCTTCGGTAGACTACTGAAATGGCGCAGAAGGACAAAGTAATACTGCGTCCAATACAGCCAAATCCGTGCATCTCCCTAATCCTCTCCTATTTCCGCCATATTGGCCTATTCTTCCAGGCGACTTCCGGTCACTTCTATTTCCGCTTCCTCATCTTTTAGTTTTATTGCACATCTTTTAGTTGTATACGGTCACGCACGAATGATTCGGGAAAGCGATGTTAGCAATACAACATCGATGTATGTCACTCAAAACTGATGTATCCCGGACGAAATTGATTTACGATATTTTCCAATTTGTATTTTTTTTTTTTTTTTTTTTTTTTTGAAATAACTTTAATTTACACAGCACAATTCTCTACAAACAGTGTTTACAATGCAGGTGTCATTACGCTACTTTACTTACATAGCCATTCTTACTTTACTTAGAATACGGGTTACTTATGCAGAAAATACAATTACTCAATTACTTACAATACGGGCTACTTACACTACCAACAATACAATACTTACTTTACTTGCTAAACATACAGTTACTTACAATTACTTACACTATATATTGACTTTGAGGAGGGAGGAGTACTTCTCAATTAATCATCCAATTAAAGAAAAATCTTCAAGGTCATACTTAATGAGTAGCTTACTGATAAAATCCTGAATGGAGATGGCGAGGCTATTTAACTTGCTTGAATAAATATAATGGCGCATAAATAAGGCGGTGTAATTGAATTTCCGAATTATTGTTGTGTCTAGGGAGCTTGCAGTAATGCCGAACAAAGTCTCCTCTGTAGTAGGAGAAATTTGGCACTCATTAACTTGGTTAAACCAGTCCAAAACATTTTGGGTAAACAATTTGGTAAACGCACATTCGATAAAAGAGTGCTCAACTGAATCTTTATCTCCGCAGTATAAACATTCATCGTCCGTCTTTATACCAAATCTGAATAATTCTTTCTTAGTTACAATCGTTCTATGGATTAATTTAAATTGAAACTCCTTTAGTTTAGTTTCCTTACAGATATTTTTCAGTGATTTAAAGATCCTAGTCCACACGTCCTTATCTAAAGAGAGTTTTTCGCTCCAGCGTTTAGGACCCGTTTGATCTTCGGTGTGAATCTTGACGTTAAACAAGTTATAGAAGTCCTTTGACTTAGCCTTGTACAGATTAACTTGTGTCGATTCGTTGAAAGAAAAGATGTTATCATTTTGGGTAAAGAATGATCTATTGATAGTGTCAGAGCATTTGGCTAGAGACCATACGCGTTTCGGAATAGCACTAACAACTTGATAATACTGTAAAAAATTGGATTCACAGGAATATTTATCACAGAATTCCTGGAATGTTAAAACATTGCCAGTTTCATTTAATAGCTCATTAATCGATAGAATTCCCTTTCTAAACCATTCACTAAGGAAGATGGGTTTCCCGTCCACTAATATATCTTTGTTATTAAACAATATTAACTCCTGTTTTTGATCGTACGAGTATAAAGTTTTTAATTCGTTGAAGAACTCTAGTATCTTCTTATAGAAGAGCGGGAGGTCGTTAAAGTAATTCGTGTCATAGTTGCACCTTAGCAGAAAGTTTAATCCTCCCATTCGATTGAAATAATGTTTTGGAATGATACACCAATTACTATTGTCTGAAGTCCTCAACAGTCTCGGGATCCAGGCGAGTTTTAGGGCCTTAAACATAATATCAAAATCGATCATGCGTATTCCACCGTTGTCTAAATCTTGGTAAAGGCCTGATCTTTTTATTTTATCCTTTTTGTTTTTCCAGAGGAACTTAAAAGATTTTGTTCTTACAATTTCCACAATTCCTTTGGGAGCATCCAGATTAGAGGCCGAGTAGATAAGTTGCGATATGCCCAAGGTTTTAATTAACATGGCTCTTCCAAATATTGTCAGATCCCGTGAACTCCACATGTCCAGCTTAGTTTGTAACTTTTGGATCTTTTTGTCGAAGTTGAGCTCATTATTCGCCTTAACATTATACGAAAAATATATCCCCAATATCTTAACAGGGCTGTGGAACCATTTTAGATCCAGAGGTTTATTTTTATTATTTTTCCATTTCCCCAACCAAAGCGCTTTCGTTTTTTTAACATTCAGGGACAGACCAGCAATTCTTCCGAAATCCCCAACAATTTTCAAGGCCCTTTCTAAAGATTCTATGTCCGCATTGAATAGAGTAGTATCATCAGCAAATTGAGACAGCTTGATTTCCTTACCGAAGACTTTGATGCCTCTTACATTGGACTCCTGACGTATCTTATTTGAGAGTACTTCCGCAGAAAGGATAAACAAATAAGGGGAGAGGGGGCAACCTTGTCGAACTCCTTTTGACGGTTTAAACCAACTGGTTATAAAACCATTGTTTTGAACCGCACTTTCTATGTTGGTGTAGAATATGTTAACCCAACGTTTGATGCCTCTACCAAAATTAAGATGGTCTAGCGTCTTCATTATAAAGGGCCATTCAATCGAATCAAAAGCTTTACGGAAGTCTAGTGACGTTAGAATGCCAGGCAGGTTTTGTAAACTCGTATAATCCATTATGTCACTTATAAGTCGGATATTTTCCCCTATGTATCTCCCCTTTACAAAACCAGTTTGGTCGGAGTGGATCAGGTTTGGTAGTGTCGGTTCAATGCGTTTAGCTATTGTTTTCGATGCTATTTTAAGATCCACATTTAGCAGTGTAATTGGTCTCCAGTTTGAAAGATCTAGAAGTGACCCATCTTCTTTCGGTATTAAGGTAATCAATCCCCTTCGTTGTGAAATGGAGAGTTCACCTTTCTCGTGCGCTTCATTAAAACTTGCTATTAAATCGTTTCCTAAAAGTTCAAAAAAGTAGGTATAAAATTCGACGGTAAATCCGTCTTCCCCCGGTGCTTTATCATTCTGAAAGGTTTCTAGTATCTTTTTGCATTCATCGTACGTAAGTGGACCCTCCAAGGTTTCCTTCACGTCCTCTGAAAGCTTAGGGGATTCAACATTGTCAGTGAATGTCTCATACGCAGTTTCAGAGAAGGTTAAGTTCGAGGTGTATAAGCTACTGTAATAATTTTCGATTTGCTCTAGAATAACCGTCTCATTGCGCGTAATAGAATCGTCTTGTAAACGAAGCTCACTGATAGTTTTTTTGTTGAAATTACTTTTTTCAAGATTCAAAAAATACTTTGTTGGGCGTTCACCATTTTCTATCCAACGGCATTTTGCTCTAAACATTGCTTGTTTTCCTTTTTCTTCGTAAATTGATTTAAGTTCCGTTTTCAGTTCGTCATACTCCTGTAGTATTCCATCGATGTAAGGGGAAGAAAAATTGTCGCAGATAATAGCATCAAGTTGGTCTATCCTGCGTCTTAATTCCTGTTCTCGATTACCGATGCATTTTGCTTTACTTTTGGAAAAGGCAATAGTCGCCGCTCTGATTTCCATTTTCATTAACTCCCAAAAGAGCCTCTTATCTGTCACATTGCTATAATAACTGCACACATGAGCGTATGTATCCTGAACTGTATTCACATACTGCATATCCTTCAATAGAGTGTTGTTAAATTTCCAGAGTCCTGGTCCACGAGGTGGTTTGTTGGGCCAAGATATCGAAATGAAAATTGCGTTATGGTCAGGTGCGATTGCATGGTAAATTTCCGAATTCTTTACATCCCCAGAGAGATTTTTTGCAATTAAGAAAAAGTCTATTCTAGATTTTAGTTTGAGAGATTTTGATTCATATGTGAATTTACGTAACTTTGGATGGCGCATTCTTTGAATATCCACTAAGTCAAACATTTCCATCGTAGTCACAATTAGATTACGGTAACTAGACGGTTTCCACGGGGCACCTCCGATCTTATCTTTTTTTGATAAAGTACAATTCCAGTCTCCCCCGACAATTAGCGAGGTGAGCTCTGATTTATCGATTATGCAATTGTTAAGCTCTTGCATAAATTTAAGTTGATTAACCTGATCATTGGGTGCATAAATATTGCACAGTGATAGTTTTTGTCCATTAAGAGTGATTGTAATAAGCACTATTCTACCCGAGTCATTGGCATAATAATAATCAATTTTTGGTTGTGCGAAGGGATTAATTAAAATACACACACCTTTACTATGCGTGGTGCCATGTGAGAAAAATAGCTCGCCACCCCATTCATTTGTCCAAATTTTTTCATCGGCTCGTTCTGAATATGTTTCTTGTAAAAAATAAATGTTTGCTTTCTGATTTTTTAGGTATGCGAATATACTCCTCCTCTTGATTTGATCTCTGATTCCACGAACATTCAATGATAAGACCTCAAATTTGGACAGACAACTCGTACTCATATTACTCAATAGAAAAGAAAAGAATTAACGAATTAAATTACGGACGAAAAGATACAGAAACTCCCTAAAGTATAAACAAACACACACAACAACACAAGAGAGAACAACTAAACCTTTTGGCAGGTAGGGAAAAGAGATAAGTCGAAGTTCCAAACAGACAGAGTCCGTCCCCTCTCCCAAAATACTTCTTAGCAGGCTACAGATTCTCGAGGTCCTCTAATTCGACGATTTTAATGGGTCTCCCGTCCGGCGAAGTCTTCACGTAAATTGTTCCGTCCATCGACCATACACTTAATAGTTCGCCATCTCTACGTTTCTCGTTAGCTTTAGACATGATGCGGCGACGGTAAGAAGTTAAGTTTTCGTTGATGAAGATCCGTGTCGATTGTACTCTCGCTGCGTAGGAGGAGTCGGGGAAGACGTCGGCCATTTTAACTTGTTTAAGTTTTGTTCTTGCTCTATAGAGATTCGTCTTGACCTTGTGACTAATAAATTTTGCAATTATTGCTTTGTTGCCCTGAGTATTTAATTTATGGGAAATTTCAATGTCATCGGAACTGACAGGAACCTCTAGCGCCTCCGCTATTTTTAGGATGGCCTCTTCTGTAGAGTTGTATGCGCTTTCTGGAATTCCATGGAATTCCAGAGAGTTTTTCCTGGTATATTGTTCTAGACGGTCTTGAAGGTCGTAAAGCTCTCCTATTTCTTCTTGTTGATCGTTTATTCGTTTCTTCGCCTCGTCGAGCTCCTTCTCCGCAGCTGCAAGCTGTGTCGTGGATTTGGTAAGTTGTTTCTTGAGGTCCACAATCTCAATTTGCTGTTTGTTTACAGTGGATTTTAATTCTCTTACGTCTTCTCTGATTTTCTTATTTTCCAGTAGAATATTATTTACCGTGATTTGTATATCCACCAACATTTCTCGTAAGTCCGTTAGACTGGGTTCTTTGTGATGATCTTCGGTGGTTGGAGGTTCTGTTACGAAGGTTACACCTTCGACGGCCGCCATGTTTGTTCTCTTAGGATCTGATTGCCCTTCTTCTACTGAGCCTCGTTCACCACGTTTGTGTTTACGCCCTGTTCCAGTCATATGATTGTAGAAAGACTCGTTCCCTGCTCGTTAATACTAAAAAACAGTCGTTCACTTTCACATCGGAGGGAGAAATTTGGGACTTACACTGCTGTATTAAAACGCGTGCATCACGCTACGCTACGCATGCCCTCTCAATTATTACGCATAACAATAATTTATTTAACAAAACATTAATGTATTCACGTTCGAAATTTTGTCTGCAAAAAAAAAAAAAAAAAAACATACGTACATATGCTGCGAGGATTTTCCGGATGTCGCACTGAGGAAATAGCGTCCGAAATTCGAATTCCCAAGATCTTTCGGCCCACAACTCGAAGCGTTTGTGCCTGTTGGAATTTTCAATAAGTAATTTCTTCGTGAGCTGCTCCAAATTGAATAAAGTAAGACAGTGTCGAATTTTGGTATGTCCCGTTTATATCACTGACCTAGTTGTGCTCCACTGTTTCTTTTACATGAACTTCACATTAACCCACTCAAAATTTCAAATATGTTGAAGACAAACAGCTTTTCCAAAAATACAGCTAAAGCTAGTTGGATATAATTGAAAATAGCAGCGATTTAGGCCCGGTTCAGACGCCGTACTTCACATGAGCCGAATCGAATTCGAATTTAGGCCGAACCAAATTAATTTAGACCGGCTGAATTGATTCAGACGCCGGTCTTAATTCCAGGCGAGCTAAATTCAGTAGGAGATAAAAGTGCATTTCGATCAGCGCTAATACGTGTTGAACTCCCGTAAACGTGATAAACAACAAGCAAGCAGGATCCAAAGCCGTCTTGTGAAAAATAAAAGACAAGTTCGCAAAAAGGAGCAGAATAAGGCAAACTGCAGTAAGCTATTTACATGTAACTGCAAGATTACAACTGATTAATTGTTTCAAACACCATACTTCACATTAACTTAATTTCAACACACAATTTCAACTTCCATCCTTTTTGCGTACAGTGAAATACAACTTCAATATTCTGGTTAATTCACAAATGTAATCATGATGTTCATGCGTAATTCAAACACAAGCACAAAAACTATGATGGAATGCACATTAATTTTGATGCCGTTTACCAGGGAGGCCGCAAGTTTGCACGCGAAACCAGGAAAACACAAACTGCACTTATCGGCTATGTCTTCTCTGACCAGCGAAACCCGCCATTTTGATGCGCTGAAGCACAATTTATACTTCTGTGCATACTCAGGTCTTCAAAATACATTAAATTAATTTATGTATTTGGTTCGGCTCATGTGAAGATCGGCGTCTGAATCAAAGCCGGTCCACAGCCGTTATTCCCGGCTGAGCCAGGCGTGAAGAACGGCTAAGCCGATCCGAATTATATCAGCCGTTTCGAATTGATTCAGACGCCGTACTTCACATGAGCGTAATTCATTGAATTCGATTCGGTTCATGTGAAGTACGGCGTCTGAACGGG
>JAHPZR010024494.1:0-37730 GCA_019787425.1 Platygyra sinensis | reverse complement strand
GGGCCGTACCTAGGATTTTTTGTCTGCGGGGGCAAACTCCACAAACCTTTACAGGGATCTCCCGTATACAGACAGGGTTTCTAGTAGGACGTTTTGTTTTCACCCCTATTAGTTTTCCTGGCGGGGGCAACTGCCCCCCCCCCCCCCCCCCCGCTATGTACGGCCCTGCTACAGTAGCATTTCTTTCTGCTCCAATGGCGCATTTTCCTCTGAAGATTCGTTTTCTCTTTCACTGTACTGTTGTAGCTGCTGGTCAATTTCTCTGCGAAGACTTAATCGGCTTGTGCGGTCCAGCTCTTGAACCAAAGTAAGAACTGCGGACAATATATTCTGATTCCGCGAAAAGAGAGAAGAAGTATCAGTTGTTTCAGTAAGATTTAATTATTTTCAGGTTTAACCTGCTTTATACCATCGAAGCTGGGCTTAGTGCAAGCGTTTATCAGAGTCTACACAATCACCGCACGGGCGGATATAGGATCTTTCTTAGGAGGGGTGCCCCACCAAGGAATGGCGTAACTGACTGGTGAGGTGAACAATTAAATTTTAAAAGCGAATACGAATGCGAATACGAAGACGAAGTCTTCATCTCGGAGGGGGGAAGGAGGCGTGCGCATCCCCTGCATCCTCCTAGATCCGACCCTGCATCATGATTGAGAACGCTAACATCAAATCCTTATTCTCTTGCATTTTTAAATATGATTCAGTTGCGTTCCTGGGCGTTTTGAAACTTTCAGAAATGGTTTCGAAATCTCCGAAATAAAGTGTGACAACGGGCTTTTCCGCTCTGAACTCTAACTGAGGAAACGAACGTGTAAGAGGCCTCACTGGCTGGACAACTGCGCTTGACTAGGAATTAGCTCGGAGCGACTCGCTTGCCGCGGGAAAGGAACTTGTCACGAGTTCCAAAGTACCGTCGGATCTGCTACAACTGAAGTCAGGACACGCTTATCCTTCGTACTTCGCTATACCTCCTAGCTGTACAACTCTTGATATTAAATCGTAAAACGTCGTGATATAAATCGACTTACAAGAGTGAGAGCATTATATTGCTTTTATCATACAACTCAAATTAACATTATAGAAGACAACAAATATCAGAAGAATTGGAGGGAGACTGAATAAAATCCTCTTTACAATCTAAAACAAAACGAACGAATTCAGCTGGAAAGTTCGCAAAGCAACGCACAGCTAAACAACGTTAGCTTAAACTATGAAAGATGAACTAATGACAACCTGGATGACATGCACAGAGTCGGCTGCATTGAAATCGTCAACTAATAACTAAACTCAGTTTTATAAAATAAATGTGCCAACAAAACTCAACAAAAGATATATGCATAGGCTGTATATTCAGTGTAGAAAGCTGCCTAAAGATACCTTATTTTTCGGCTAAGTTAAAAAGAAATTTAACCTGAAAGTCATCTACTTGTATTATGTTTTTCTCATTTCACAATATTAAAATTTGAACAGCGACGACTATTACTTGAGTGCATTGAAACATGCTTACTTAAAACACAAGAGATTACTTTTCGTCACTGTTTATCTAAGCCACTTTTTATCTAAGTTTTGGACACAAAAGAGTTTTCGACAGAAGTCCTATTTTTAACCTCATTGCTATATTTGCCTCTGACAAAAGACAATCTTGCGAACTATACCCAAATTTCCAGGAATCTCTGTTCCATTTTATTTCCATCCTAGAATTGCTGGCAGTTTCGGATGGGTGGCTCTCTCAATTTTCGTATTTTCTAGGACCTTTCCGAAGAAGCTTCAGTGCCAACTTCTCCCCTGTTCAAAAGTTCCGGAACTTTTTGGGTGAATGAAAAGCGCCTGGAATCTCCCGTTTTGATATTCCAACCTTCTCAGCCAATCAACGGGTCAACAATGGCACGTGGCCAGGAAAAGGGGAAGCCAACATTAAGACAGAGATCAGAGATCGGCAATGGTTGTTCGAGGCTACCGCGCGTTAAAATGTAACAAAAGATACAAACTAAAATATGTTTTAAAAGCAAAAAAAATCATTATAGAACCAACTCATTCGAGAGCTGGAAGAAACAGTTTCAGCCGCCTTTTTATGGATATTTGCTGCTGTCATAGCTGTAGTAGTGTCGGGTTTATCTTCTAATAACTCTGGCTTTGGTCCTAATTGCGCCCGAAGTATACTGTGAAAAGCAAAAAAAGTTGAAAAAAACGTTACAGTTAAACGCCAGGATTTTCTAGCGAACTTAAGGGCTGAAAATTGAATAATGGCACCCTATTCAGAGGAAAATATGAAAACTAAGAATTGTGTACACAAGTCCTGTATATTCCTTTAAGTTGCATGGAATGTTTGGAATCAAATATAGATTTAAAACTGTGTAAATACCTCGCAAACTTCAAGAAAACCCTAAAGTCAAGGATGTTGAACGAGTTTTTAAAACAAAAATAGTTTTAACACACAGTTTGATACATTTTACCGCTGTACTGCACCATATCTCGTTCATCTAACTAGGCGTATATCTACTGCGGTTTTTTTCTAATACACTTTAAAGGGACCTTATCTAAGGATCATACTAAGATCACAACAAGACTAAAAATTCTGGAACAACTATAGCCTTTGAAGTATTACTATATTGTACTGCGACAGACAATTATGGCTTACACTGGGAATGAGCTGAGGCCAAGAAACTTTCAGTGAGGTAATCATAAAGACTCTAGTGAAATCACTTACACGTGATGCGTTGTGAAAAAAACTGCGTACATTTTGCAAGAAAGCTGTCTGTAATCCGTGTCACGTTTCCCCTGTTTTGCTTTGATCATCTTACCTATTGTTTTGTACCTTCAGTTGAAAATTTTTTGGGGTTTTTACTTAAATTTAAATTCAAGGTAATCTTTTTCTGCCTCTCACAGACTGTATCTTGGAAACTTTCTAGTAATTTCAAAATTGAAAGCTGTTTTCTATTTGTCGGAGGTTAATCAAATGAAAGTTCTTTTGAACCTCCAAACTTCCCTGTTAAGAGTGATTTTTGCTTGCATGGGCCACCAAACCAAAATAGTCCCCTTGTTGTAAGATTTAGATTCAGCTCTTATTTGGTTGTAAATGAAACGAATGACCGAGGCTAAATATTGAGGCTTAAGTACTAGGCAATAGACCCGGGAAAACGTGTAGCTTTTAAGGTCGTCTATTTGACTAGTCGCAGGGACTAGTCGCAGGGACTTGTCGCAGGGACTTGTCGCAGGGACTTGCTTCGGTACCAGTCCCCTAGTGTGTACTCGTATTTTGCATCGAAATTCTAGTCGCAGGGACCACATTTTTGGTCCCTGCAACTAGTCCCACGAATTAAGCTGGCTTGATTGCTGGGACTAGTCGCAGGGACCAATAGTCCCATAAATTGGTCAATTTTCTAGTGTGTACACACTATGGGATAAGTTCCTCCGACAAGTCCCTGCGACTAGTCCCTTAGTCACTGTGCGTCCAGCTTTAAGGGAAGGGCGCAATCAAGTGATTTTTAATTATTCAAAATTGTACCCGTGCGTGAAAATCGGGCTATCTAATGCATCTATTTTCTTTTACACATTAGTCATACATGTATTCCGCCCTCTTGGCAGCCACGCAAACATTTGCTACTAGTTTGTTCACCGTTGTTTTGAGAAAGTTCGCATCTAGCTTTCCACTTAAACTAGATTCACAGTTCAAGATGCTCTTTCTCGTTCTTTGCTTAATTCCGTTCTCACGCTTTTCTGTAGCTCGCGGAGAGCTCCAGGCAGTCTGTTCTTCGGGCATGACTGTTTTGGAAAACCAGACGGCGTCTCCAGGAGTGATAAAAATTACTGGTACACTGCCCTACAACAGGAATGTGCAGCGCTCCTGTGTTTTGAAAATGGACACACCAGAGAGCTGTTTGCATGTGAAAGCTAAAAGAAATGGGAACTCTCAAGGTAAGAAATCAAATCAATTTATGCACTTATCATTCATCAAGCAATGCAAAATTGCTAGTGAAAGAAGCAATCAGTCCAAGTCTGGGTTTATTTACGGCCTTTGAATCAGCGAGCGACTCGGGCTGTCAAATCGAGAAGTCGAGGCAACAACACCTTCGCACAATCGGAACGCACTTTCGGCAACGACTTAGCAAAAATGCATTGCGACGAAAGGACTGCCACGTCATTGTTTCATACAGTCACCAGATAATATTTTTAGGGATCTTTAGTGAATCACAACGGCAAAGGCAGCGGGAACGTCGCGTAGTAAGACAAAAGATTTTATGTGCATAATGATGGTTTTCGCTCTTGCCCCGGTTTTTCTAGGAATGAATTAACTGTTTGTTTTCGACAACGAGAACCACGACGGATAATTTTTTCGCATTCATCAAGGTCTTTTTTTTGGAATTAATCTCTCTTTACATTAGTTCAGTGGTTAGCTTGATCCATTAAACGATAGACAAATGCACTGCATAATCAGACAACTGTGAGAGGCATTAATCTCGGTATCCCCCGTTTAAAATCGGCGATAAATAAATATAAGCGAAAACACAATTGCTCTTTGGCTTCAACTCTTGCCTCAATCTAAATGAAAGCTATTTAAGCAATAGAGCATTTTTTCCGTGTTTCCATAGCCTCATCTAAACACGAGGAGGGTTGGGAGAATTCGAGACAGTTATGCAAACCCTCGACTACGTCTCGGGTTTCCATAACTTTCAAGAATTTCCCAACCCTCCGAGTGTTAAGATGAGGCTATGGAAACACGGAAAAAGTGCTCTATTGCTTTTATAAAATAATTCTTAAAACTACGCGCAAATCTGAAACGTCACAACCATGTTTACATACTCTCATCTAAACACACCTATCGACCAATGGCAGCGCGCGTAGTGGCTCAATTATTTTATAAAGAGTTGCCGAAGTACGGTCCAGGCCTGGGTTGTTCAAAGGATGGATAACGCTATCCACCGGTTAAATCACTATCCAGTGGATAGCGTGGTTTGTTTTGTTAACATTTATCCACTGGATAGCGATTTATCCGCTGGATAGCGTTATCCAACCTTCGAACAACCGGGGCCTGCAGCTGATGATTTATATTGTGGGTTTTACTAGTAAACATACTTCATACGTAAAATTTCGCTACAGTATCAATCGAAGCAAGAGACTATGATAGTCTCGATCGAAGCTAATCGACAAAGGTATGTCGAAAAAGTTTAGATTAACATAAATGCATTCTGTTCTAATAGTTTCGCAGATAATCAAAAGCAGAGTTTCGAGTGTTTTGAATTAGTTTGAGACTCGTCTGTAACGCATGAAATACTCCGAAACAATGATTGCTATACCGCTGCGATCTGCCAAAAACAGTTCAGTGATCGGAGCAATCATAAGGAAACCGCTCTTAAGTGACATAACACGTTCGTTGCAACAACGATCTGGCGGGCTGAGAGAATAGACTCAATTTCTCAGTGTGTAAATGATCGTTCATCATTTTCGGTAGGAATCTGCACGATGCATAGGAGCAATCACAGCGATTATATGGAAACACCCTATTGGGGGTCTTAGGACTGAATAATGGATAAGCACAATTATGACAAGACAAGAATAAGTTTAAGGCGGACTAAAAGCTAATTCCATATTGATTGCTACAATCGATTTGCTCCCTATGATCACTGCAAAAAAAGGGCAACGATCGTTGTCATCACATCGCATTAAAAACCACCCTTCAGCGATTATAGCTATCACTGTGGAAACCGGTATCATCTTTAGGATGGGCGCGATCTTTATGGTCGGGCGATCTTTTCCGACAGACGCGGACCACTGGTTTCAGTAAGATTAATTATATTATTGGTTTTTGTAGCTACCGATCGCTGCAGCATTTAGAAACCAGCCTTAATTTAGATTCTTGTCTGCATGCAACACTACTTTTTTTCTAACGCTTTTATTTTCTATCACATGCTACAATTTTTTCGCAGTTTTTACATTGATAAAAAAGTGCTTAACATGCAATCAACCCTTCATGATTGGTTTTATTGTTCCTCTAGGTTTCTTGAACATTTTTGTGTATGAAGCTGAAGAATCATCGACATTACTTGGTCGTGTGGATGTTTCTCAGCTAAAACCTGCTTGGAACTCTCAGACCATTTGTCCTCCCCGTTCAGTCAAACCCAGGTTCATGTCAGTGGTGGGTACCGGTGGTGTGTCGTTTTGCAGTCGACCTAAGTCAAAATCCTTCAGAAGTTATGTTGGACATACCACAGACAGTCGATGTCAAGAGCACTAAAGCGATCGTTTTCCCGTTCAACCCTCCAAAAGATATCTCAGATAGACAACTTGACATCACTGTGACTTCCACGTCAAAGATACCAGCTTACTTGAAGGTGTCTCAGGTCCGTCAAGATGTCGACGAAAACATAGAAGTAGTGGATTACAAGAAGGCGTCACTACGACTTTCCTTCGCTACGAAAGGGCGCATTACCCTGTCTAAGGTATCTGAGCCTCCTTTAACTGACTCTATCTCCAGCTGGTTCATTGGAATAGCATTGAAAAACTCAACAGGTAGCTTAAAACAAAGTGAGTCCAAAAAAGTTACTTTGACACTGTCACAGTCATTTGATTACAGTTATGCCGGACCTATCTGTGCTTTATTTTTTGTGTCACTGGTATTGGGCATACTGATGTCGGGTTTAGGAGTGTACCTCTTTGAAGAATATCTCGTAAAAGTTAATATTCCAGAATCACAAGTTATGGCAAACGTGAGTAACAGAGATCAAGGCATTCAGCCTGGCAAATAAGTAATAATTCTCAATCGAGTAAGTGCGAACGAGGGATTACATTCGTTTTCGCCATGATGAAGGTAACATACAGCTGCTGGTTTTCAGGCGGTCCTAAAACCTACTCTTATGCTACAGGGGTTGTAGGTTTTGTACTTATGGTTGGTGCGTGTCAATTTGTCATTGCAAACTGGTATATAATGATCCAAGAAGGTGATAGAGACGGCTGTTTTTACAATGACTTTTGCTATAGAGTTAGCGATTATCATGACATTCCTTTGAACTTAATGATAAGTAACTTAACTTACATAGTCCATGCACTGATTTTAACTGTGTGCGTGCTGTACATGGAAACAGAGCTGTATCTCTTCTGTGAAAATCTTGAGAAGTCTGTGACCTCTAGTGACCAAAGGCACTGCACCGTAGTAACAGGCAGGAAAATGGTAACAATGTAGACAATTGTCAATCAACCTCTTCTGGTTGTCAAGTTGAAGTTCTACCAAACCATGTTTTCCTTTGCCCCAATATCACTCCGCATCTTCAACAGGGGGCGGTTCCAAAGCATACGTTGGGAGACAAAGAAAAGAAGAAACTAATGGCTCGAGCACTGAAAAGGAAGTACTCTTATTCCATTGGGTATGCCTTTGCCTGGGCGCTCCTTTTGAAGGATTGTTTTCCTTGCTTTATCATTTGTGCCCAAGCAGGTACACATTTCAATTTGACTCGGCGTTCATGTTTGTAATTGCCGGTTTAACTGTTCTGTTGGTGTATAATGGAATGGAATTGAGTGAGTGCCCAGTTTACCAAGCAGAGCAACAGCCAAGAAAACAACACCAAGTCGAGGCTCACCCAGGAAAGCAGCACCAAGTCGAGGCAAAGTCAGAAGAGAAACAACCAGAAGTGAGGTCAGCAGAGCAACCACGAAGAGTAGAGGATGTCAAGGGACACTTCAGAAAGCAACACCCAGTCAAGGCTCACCCAGGAGAGCAGCACCAAATCGAGGCAAACTCAGAAGAGAAACAACCAGTAGAGAGGTCAGTAGAGCAACGAGCAGGAAGGGAAGTCAAGGCAGACTTAAGAAAGCAACACCCAGTCGAGGCTCGCCCAGGAGAGCAACACCAAGTTGAGACAAACCCAGAAAAGAAACAACCAGTGGAGAGGTCAGTAGAGCAACACCGAGTAGGGGAAATCGAGGCACACTCGGGAATGCAACACCCAGTCGCAGCTCACCCAGGAGAGCAACATCGAGTCGAGACAAACGCAGAAGAGAAACAACCAGTGGAGAGGTCAGCAGAGCAACACCCAGTAGAGGAACTCTCAGTAGGTGCACTGAATTTTTTCCTTTATTTCATAGTGCCACTTTTCATCTTCAATTACCTTGGTACACTTTATCACTCCGAATCTGGCTGGTTATAGCGTTGCAAGTGCTGTTTTTCATCGCTCTGGTCTTTTGGTGGCTTGCAATGGGTTGGTGGGCTTTTCATAAGCTTGCACATCGCAAAGGGGTCTTACCATTAGGAACGTGTGAGGGAGACAATGTTGAAATGGGTTGGAATTTGTGCTACTACATTTGTGGTTGTGGCATTGCTCCAATTGTACTGTTTCTGGTGATCTTTCTACTCATGGATCTTTCTCAAGTGTTTCTGTTTACCTGTATTTTTGAGAGTGTTTGGGCTCTTTGTGCCAAAACTAAACTTCCCCAAAAGTTGTGCGCACTACTGTGGCGTTTTTGTACGTGTTCATGTGAGTGTCACTGTTGTACATGTGACTGCATTGAATGCTGTTCACGCAAATGTCGCGCGGCACTAGACGCTTAGAATTTTTTCAGGGGCTTTACATCTTCTTTACAGTTGCCACTTTGGCGGCAGCTATTGGCGTGTTCCAAGGCCTGCAAACCACCGACAAAACAGCGTCACCAGAAGATTCTCGGGATCACAACGAAGAATGCGGAATTCTTCGGTTTTTCGATTGGCACGATCTTTGGCATTTTTTGTCTTCTTTTGCCTTACTCATGGGTGCATTTGTTATCATGTTTATAAGCGCTGAACCGAAAAACGGAAAAACAGCACGGTGGAATGGTGCTAGTGAATCTGCTGGGAGAGAAAACGCTGGTGCAAATTTAAGTGCCGATGGGAATGACATGGAAACAGGGACTTAGGCGGATAGCCTATGCAGGCTTTTTTTAAAAATAAACAAACAAACAAACAAACAAAACAAGAAAGCTGTATATGTACTGCCGTGATCCCGTGGTAGACATTAGGCCATGTAAACATAATCCCGTTTGAACACGTTTGAAAAGTTCAAAACGTTCCCAGACTTCAAGACAGACATGATTTTTCTCCTTTTGCGACTACACGACTTCAATTCAGTTTGTATCGAACCGACTTCTATTTCAATGGAAACTGTTTGTATCGAAACGACCGTAAACCGAACCAAAACGTCGCTAACTCGATGCCACATTCAGAAATCAAAACAATAGCCCTAAATTCCACAAAGATAGAAGCTCCTGGAAGACGGTTTAAAGGAATCTCGGCTGTTGGCGCGAGTTGACGCTAAGTTGCTCCAAATAATGGCTTAATTACAAATTTTACTAGACGAGGGAAACATAACATTTAATAATAATAATAAACGGAAGAGATTTCTGAATCAGCTTTTAAATTTCCCGCACGCCGACATCTTGGATTTGATGACGTTACTGTGTTGTCCTATTGTTTCAATAACAGAGACAACGCAGTGACGTCATGAAATTCAAGATGGCGGCGCGCGGGAAATTTAAAAGCCGAAAGCTCTTCCATTTATTATTATTATTATTATTATTATTATTATTCTTTTAGCCTTTCTTTTTAATCTTGTAATTTATTGTGATGTTTTAATAAAGTTTGAATTGAAAAAAAAAATATTATTATTATTATTATGTTTTAATAAAGTTTGATTATTATTATTATTATTATTATTATTATTATTTGTTAGCGTCAACTCGCGCCAACAGCCCAGATTCCCTTTAAGGTGGCTCAAAACAGTTTCCAGCACATTCGAAGACTTAGATTTTGATGGGTCATAATTACCACTCTTTATCAATATTGATGCTACAATCATGGTATCAAAAAACTGCCCAATCACCGGTGAACACGTTAGTATTATGTTCATGACACAATGGATTACCATAGCAACACTACGAGCTGCTAAAAACACCCTTAATTTTAGCTTTAAGCGCTTATATTTCAAAAACAGCACAGTGAGAATTTTTCTTATTGTAGAATTTTGATAAGCAGGATAAGGTGCAAATTTTGGCAAAGTGTAAAAAAATTCTCTACATGGGGTTCAGAGCCACCTTAAATTTTCGAAAATTTAAGGTGGCTCTGAACCCCATGTACAGAATCTTTTTAAACTTTGCCAAAAGTTGCACCTTATCCTGCTTATCAAAATTCTACAATAAGAAAAAATTTCACCGTGCTGTTTTTGAAATATAAGCGCTTAAAGCTAAAATTAAGGGTATTTTTAGCAGGTCATAGTGTTGCTGTGGCAACCTATTACCTAGCTTGTTGGAGGCTTTTTGAGCAGCAATGTGAAGCTGAAACAGTTCTATCGCTTATATTACTGATTACTAAATCATGCTTAGCCTGCACTTGCACATAGTAATGCCGAATCGAAAGAAGTTCAACCCGCGGGACAAAACAATCGATTTAAATAATAAGCCCACCAAATGTTGAGTTGCTTACCGCCTCTAGGGTCGCGACTTAAAAATTTCCCTGTCTCTAAAAGTAAAACCGCAAGGTTGACATGTACACGTATTTGGAAAATTAATCTAGCAATAAATCCTGTGTCCTCGACTCCTGACTCGATACTCGAGTTTTCGAGTTTCGAGGATCGAGTCGAGTTGCTCGAGTTTCGAGTGACTGTCAACTTAAATTTGACCGGTACTGCAGCAATATTACTAAGCATTGTAAATGGACCAATAACTTTAAAAGAAATGATTAAGTTAGATAACTTTACAGTAGTATCGCTGAAAATGTATTCATTTGAGTTGTCCTTCACCAAAATATGCCTAGTACATAGAATGAGGCTTTGCGAGAAAGCACAACTCATATTTTGTAACTTACTGGTGAAATGTAACTTAATTACCATTATTAGTAAGCATTTAAAATGTACCAACGAAATGATAAGCCAGATAACTTAACAGTGCAAGCTCAATTTACTGTAAAAGAAAGGTATTCATTTTAGTTTCCCTTAGATTGATGTAACTATAAAGAATACAGCTTTACTCGGATTTTATAGCTTACTGAAGGACTGTGAACCATTAAGGGTGATATGAGAATTATTGTACTACATAACATTAGCTCTAAGATTAAGCATGCCAGTTATAAGTACCTGCTTCGTTTATACTCCTCATCCACTCCATTACCCCCATATTGACGGACCAATGTGCAAGTCGCAAAGATATTCTGGACAGAAAGAGCCTATAAGACCCATCCCTGCCCTTCCCCACCAGAAATGAGTTACCTTCGGTACAAGCCTACCCAGAACCCCTTTAAAGTGTGTAAACCCAGCTTTATAACTGGCATTTTATGATGCAGCTACCAGATTATGTTACCAGTTTGGTGTTATTTTATTGTAGAATCATATATTTGGAGAATTTACCTTTATATGTGATAGGTGGTAGTTTGTACAATAATAAAAAGGTTCTATCGTTTGATTTTGTTTCAATCTTTTCTAAAAAGCAAATCATAATCACACATTTTGAAACACACAAGACTGCACGCATAAACACGACAAATATCTTTAACAGAAAGATGTACAGTATTAATTGAATACAATCTGCTCTTTTGCTTGAGGTTAGCTTTGAAGTTTTTTGGACATTCCTCTAAGCAAGGTTGCCTGACAGCTCACTAGGTCCGCTACAGTAGGACTTCTTTCTGCTCCAATGGCGCATTTTCCTCTGAAGATTTATTTTCTATTTCATCGTACTGTTGTAGCTGCTGGTCAATTTCTCTGCGAAGACTCAGAAGACCTGTGCGGTCCAGCTCTTGCACCAAAGTAAGAACTGCGGACAATATGTTCTGATTCTGTGAAAAGAGAGAAGAGGTATTAGTTGTTTCAGTAAGATTTAATTATTTTCAAGTTAAACCTGCTTTTTGCTATCGAAGTCGGGCTGAGCGCAATCGTTTATAAGAGTCTACACAAAAATTGCAAGGGTGGATATAGGATCTTTCTTAGGAGGGGTGCACCACCAAGGAATAGGGTAACTGACTGGTGAGGTAAACAAATTTTAAAAGCGAATACGAAGAAGGCTTCATCTCGAGAAGGGTGGGGGGGGGGGGGGGGGGGTTGTGCACCCTCCCCTTAGTTCCTCCCGTGCATCATGATAAGAACGCTAGCATCAAATCCTGAATTCTCTTGCATTTTTAAAATGATTCAGTTGCGTTCCTGGGCGTTTTCCATTTGGAACTTTCAGGGAAGGTCTGGAAATTTCTGGAAAAAAGACGATCTTGCGAGCTATAACCAAATTTTCGATATTTTCTTACCAAGAATTTCTGCACCATTTGCACTCCATCCTGGAATTGCTGTCAGTTTCGGATGGGTGGTTCTCATTTCGGAACAATTTTCGGATTTTCCAGAGCCTTCCTGAAGACGTTTCAGTACCATTTCTCCTCTGTTCAACGTCATTTGCGCGCTATACCCAAATTTTCGATAATTTCTTACCACAAATTTCTGCTCTATTTGGTTTTTCATCCTGGAATTGCTAGCAGTTTCGGATGGGTGGTTCTCATTTCGGAACAATTTTTGGATTTTCCAGAACCTTTCCGAAGAAGTTTCAGTACCATTTTCTCCTCTGTTCAAAGTTCAAAAAATTTTTGAGTGAATGAAAAGTGCCTGGAATCTCCCTTTTGATATTCCAACCTTCTCAGCCAATCACAGGGTCATGATCAACAATGCATGTGATTGGCCAGGCACTAGGGAAGCCAACATAAAGACAAAGGTTCTCGAGGCTGCCTCACGTTAAAATGTAACAAAAGATACAAAGTTCTGAAATGTTAAATTACAAGCAAAAAAAATTATAGAACCAACTCACTCGAGAGCTGGAAGAAACAGTTTCAGCTGCCTTTTTGTGGATATTTGTTGCTGTCATAGCTGTAGTACTGTCGGGTTTATCTTCTAATAACAATGGCTTCAGTCCTAACTGCGCCCGAAGTTTACTGTGAAAAACAAAAGAAAAAGTTACATGTTACAGTAAAACTCCAGGATTATCTAGCGCACTTTAGGGCCGAAAACTGAATAACGGCACCCTATTCAGAGGAAAATATGAAAAATAACAGTTGTGTAAACAAGTCGTTTATATCCCTTTCAGTTGCATGGGATGTTTGGAATCAAATATAGAATGCCTGACGAAACAGAGCATGTCTCGTTCATCTAACTGGGTGAATATCTACTGCAGTGTTTTGCTAATGCAATTTAAAGTAACCCTATCTACATGTAGAGATCATACTGGGATCACGATACTAAAAATCCAAAAAAAAATAGCCTTTGAAGTATTTAGTGTACTGTACTGCGACAGACAACTCAGTATACAGCTTACATTGGGATGGCCTGTCAGGCCAAGCAACTTCCAGTGAGGTAATCATAAAGAAGCGACATCACTTTACAAGTGATGCGTTGTGAAAAAAACTGCGTAGATTTTTCAAGAAAGCTGTTCGTAATCTGTGTCACACTCCCCCTGTGTTACCCACGCTTGTTCCTTTGGCTTTGATTTTAACTAATTGGCATTTTCCTACCTTCAGTTGTAAATTTTTTGGGTCTATTCTCAGATTTGAAGGCAATCTTTTTCTGCATCTCGGAAACTGCATGTCTCTGAGGAACTTTCACCTCTAATTTCAAAATTTGAAAGCTGTTTTCCCTTTGTCAGAAGGTTTATCAAAGTGGTTGTCCCTGTTCGGCAGGGTTATTACTGGGATGGGTGACCAAATTAACCTAGTTATCCCTTATTGTAAGATTTAGATTCAGCTCTTATTTGGTTGCATATTCATTTAGATGTCACGATAAATTAAAATAACAAAACTCAAACACTACATCAATGAAGTTATGTATTAAAAAGGACACACCTTCTTTTAACAGTAAAAGGGCCCCACCCCACCCAGGGCTGTCATTGAGTTTTGAGTCACGTGCAGTCTCTCCAGACCTGTAGCACACTTATTCCGTTGTGGGTGAATTCAATCAACAACAGGCAATTTCACCCACAGCATCAAGGGAAAATCAAGCATAATTTAATCAGCTGTAACAGGTGTGACGATGGGTCATCGCCGTTAATGACAGTCCTGTCATCAAAATATATGAGAAATATTTTGTCATCTCATAACCAGACGTCATGAAAGTCATTACTAAAGAGGCACCCCATGACGGATGTGAAATAATTATGTCAAAACAAAACTGACGATAGTCTGTTTGTAAAATTCATACTTACTTGGTTTCATTTACTAAATCATTTTGTGTAGGTTCAGGGTTCTCATTTTCTGCTATCAA
Organism: Platygyra sinensis; assembly: GCA_019787425.1. NCBI lineage: Eukaryota > Metazoa > Cnidaria > Anthozoa > Scleractinia > Merulinidae > Platygyra > Platygyra sinensis. The sequence continues at coordinate 23,493 of JAHPZR010024494.1, read as the reverse complement.
AAAGAGGAAGAAAATTCATTTAAAAACTACCAGCCTTGTCAACAATCAGTGGTTCTATCTAGGGAGAGGTCTGGATTTGAGCCTTGCACAGGGTCACTGTGACATGTTTGTAACCCAAGCAATACTTCTCCCAGCCTGCGAACGCGGAGGTGTTCCAGCTGTCACTGGTTCCACCGGCAGAGACAAGCGACAGCCGCAAATACATCACTCTGCGTTCGCAGGCTATACTTCTTGCTACCTACATGTAGGAGTATTTATAGTAAATTAAGCTTCATGCTAATTGATCCAAATAGCCAGAGCTTATCCCTGTTGAGCATTACATGACTGGGAGTTTTTCTGCTTGTCCCTGGATGGGATGCTACTCCACTGGAGGGTGAACCCCAGCTGTAGTAACTGTGCCATTGCCCATTTATACACCTGGGTGGAGTGAGACACTGTGTGCACAAAGTGTCTTGTCCAAGAACACAACACAATGTCCACAGCCAGGGCTCAAACCCAGACTACTTGATCTGGAGTCCAGTGCATTGACCATGATGTCACCATGCCTCCACAAGGGAGTAATTAGAAGTAACAGCAAATTGCCAGCTGTAGGTAATCGAATCAATCATAATGCTGTAGAGTGCAACCTGCGAGGGGATAGCAGATCCCATCCAGTGGGAAATTGTCCACCCTTCTTGCAACTCCTTACAAGTTGAGTCCCTAGGCTCCAAAAAGGCTTCCATTGCTAATTATAAAACAAAAAGAGAACTTACACTCCAGCTGAATTCCATTAAAGTTCTGCACATGCAGCAGTATCAAATAAAATATTTTTATTTTTCATATGTTAAAGAAGCTATGTCATCCCTTTGAACACATTAATGTCTTTTATTACATATCACCAGCTCAAATTTACATCATTATTTTAGCCAAGCAAAATGAGTTTATTTACTCTGTTTCCTGCATCTTCAGTAATACACACTTATTGAAAAGAGTAGGGCACAGAGTTCCCGGTGTTGTGCTCTGGCCTTGTCTCCAGGTTGGTGGTTCACATAGGGTTGACCTCATTGCAACATTTTCCCCTTGGACAGAATTGTCCAAGAAAAATTGCTGTGATAATCATACTACTGTAATTGTTGGTTGCACTTAGTTTTTTTAACTTTAGCCAAATCAAACTCAAAGTTTTTTTGAGTTTAAGACTAGGCTACCAGCATTATGGGTCAAATAATAGTGATGTAACTCCTACCTGATGAGATTTGCTGATTAACATCCTTACCCACAGCACCATTGGTTTTTAGTGTATCCTAGAAAAAAACTGGCCCTTAAGTATAAGATTATGATTTACCAAAATAATACTTCCATACAAATTGAGATAAACTTGAAAAGAATAGGGCAGCTTCAATCTCCTTTTTAATCGTCTCCAACTCTGCCCATCTAAAACTCATTTTTGGCTTTTCTCTGTTTGTTTTGGTGAGTTCTTCTACAGTTTAAAGCTGCCTTACTGTGGTAGTGGCCAGTTGGTCAGCACCAAAATTGTGTATATTAAATTGCATGACCTTCATGTACCCCTTTAAATGCATGATTTGGAAAACACATCCTTGGAAGCTAGAATCTTGAGAAAAGGTTGAGACATTTAAGTGAAGGACATGCCCAAGTACCTTATGAATGTCAACTGTGGCAGTCAAGTCCAAATGAACAGGAACATCATCTGGAGTGGGGATTTCAATTCCTTGTTCTGTTGCCTCTAAGACCTCTGTTTCTTCAACAACTAATAATTAAAATTAATTTCACAAATAATTTAGTTAATATTGATGATTTGATATGTTTGTAGAGCATGGACCATGGACCAAGTGGCCCATCAGGCCGGAGCTTATCCTGGTTTCTGTAGCATGAAACCACTGGGAGTATTTCTACTCCCCCCTGGATGGGATGCTAGTCCATCGCAGGGTTAAACCCAGCATTAAATTCGCCGGTACCCATTATTTATACACCTGGGTGGAGAGAGGCACTGTGAGAATAAAGTGTCTCGCCCAAGAACACAACACAATGTCCCTGGCCAGGGATCAACCCGGAGCGCTTGCTCCAGAGTCGAGCGCGCTAACCATGAGGCCACCGCACCTCCCACAGTTGTAGTGTGTACACTGTCAACCATTATTTCAGTTTGTAACAAGATCCATGTTTCAATCATCCAGCACTCAATTGATCTCACAAATCTGTCAACTGAAAATGAGCATCTCTGCCCAGGGCTGTCATGAAGTTTTGAGACACCTATAGCCTCGTTCTCCGCACCTGTAGCACACTTATTACTTTGTGGTTCAATAGGCCTCTTGCACTAAGAGGTCACGTGACCAATGCCTCCCTTAACAGTGAGTTGTAATCTTGCTGATGCCAAAAATTGACAGAACACATAAAAGTTATCTTACACCCGAAATTTGAGAGTAAACGCATGAAAGGGAGATATTTTATGGTACTTTGATTTTTCAACAAATTAGTATGATTTGTATTGGCCGCCATGTTGGAGGGCATACTCTTGCCCTCCAACACGGCGGCCAAAACTACTTTTTGTTTATATCTTGTTAAATGTGTGATAGTTACGTTCAGATGTGCTATAAACGTTACCACATTATCTTTTCAACATTTTCCTTGAAGTTTAAGTGCAAAATTTGTGTCAGAAAACGGTAATTCATAATTTTAAAAATCAAGGTTTGGTCACGTGACCTGCTGTGGACTTTCTCATTTTAAGCAAATGGTGCGGGTTTGAAAAACCAAATCACTATTATTTTGTTTAAGAGATGACCCACTAATAGTGTTTCAAAAGCAAAATCATGTAACCTTCGTTTTCATAAAAATGATGTCACATGACCTCTTAGTGCATTGGCCTATTCTATTAACAACAGGCAATTAATTTTCACTCACAGCATCAAGGGAAAATCAAGTTTACTCAGCCGTAACAGGTGTTACTGGTACGTGTTACGGGCCAAATAGTGATAACCCTGTCTGCCCCTTTTGGAGAGGCCCCCATGGCTGTCATTAGAGGGGCATTACAGTGTACCTGTAACACCTGTTGCGGCTAATATAAATAGGCATGTACGGTCCTTGAATTTTTATGAGTTATGTTATGCCTGTTGCAGTGGCGGATCCAGATTTTGAGCGGGCCTGGTTCTATTTTACTTGCTCAGCCAGCTTTTCTTCCTTCAGTCATTTTTTCTTTTTTCACCCAAAATAAGGGGGCTTGCCCCCCCCCCCCTCCCCACGGCCCCTCCCCTAGATCCACCACTGTGTTTGTTGATTAGAAACAATTAACCCACAAAGCAAACAGGTTTGTTACAGGCCTAGTGAAGATCAAGGCAACAAGTGACCTAAAGCGTAGTGAGAGCCGCGAGCCATAATAGACTCCCTGTGTCAGTGTCAATTGTATTGATTTCACATTAGTGTTTTAACATAAAGTTGACTTACCTACTGTGTCTAGCTTAGTAAGTTTTGGTAAATTCTTCAGAACGGTCATTCTGTACTTCTCTACATTGGCACAAGGGTTATCAGAAAGCCACAGGACTCTTAACCTGGGAAGGTTCTTCAGACAGCCTATCTCATTTATATCCCTGATGCTATTTTTTCTAAGATAAAGTTCTCTTAGTCTGGGACCTGGCAGTGTGAAAAGGAGAAAAATACAAAGAGAGAAAGAGAGAAAAAAATAACAACAAATAATCTTGTCATTTGATCTATTTTTGGTCATTTGCTTTTGCATGGATAATAAAGAGTAATTCCTTTGGTAACTGTGGATTCACAACCAACAGTAGTTTGGTTGCAAGCTTGTCTCTAAGTTAGCAAAGAGATTTCTATTTCTGCACACTCATTTCATCCTCTATGAGGTGTCTGAGAATCAAACAAAAAATCCCATGCAGAAATTCTCTACAGAGACCATTCTTACTGGATGAGTGTTTCTGATTAGTTTCTAGTTATGTGCCAAATCTGAACCAACAACCTATATTTTCTAAAAAACACTCACATCATCAATATGGCATTTTTTCAGGTTGGTTCCCAATATCTTCCTTACAGGAAACTTATTTTGAGAAGCCAAAGCTCAGTTTATTGAAATGTTCTCTCCTCAAAACAATGTTGACATAATGATATTTTCATTTTAGATGAATGGAAATCAACTTCCCAGTGGAGAGGTAAAGACAGAGATACCACTTGTTGGTGTTGAAATGTCCGAAATTTTGTCTCGAATTGTGGTTCCTTTTAGATAGAGCGGTTTTCAATTAGAAAAGAAATCAGGCAAATACTTTGGTTAATCAGGTTTTTAGCTAAGTGCTCTTATTGGTAATTAATTGGTTGGGTTTTGGTTTTACGACACTTAGGGCGCGTTCGTTTGGGGATATTCCGGAATAAGAATATAATCCGGAATATATTCCGGAATATATTCCGGCTATTCTGCTCCTGGGAGCAGAATAGCCAGAATGGAAATCCAGGTATTCTGGAATGAGAATAACTCCCAAACAACGCATACTCGCATTATTCCAATTATTGTTATTCCGCGGATTGATCCCAAACGAACGCGCCCTTAGTTTGAAAACTGCTCCACCACTTTTATTTACATGTATTACTTTCAAAAGCAAGATGGTACCATGTGCGGAAGATCCTGCAAGCTGGTTATGTTGTTTGACACTGGGGCAAAAAAACAAAACAAAAATGACAGAAACGTACAGAAAATTTCCAAACCAAGACAGTTTAGAGAGCTAAAAGCAAGCTTGTCATAAATCTTATACTGATGGTACTTGAGATTTTCATTTTGGTAATTCGACATTTTTAAAGGTGACATCGGGGGCAGATTTGGTAGGGATCACACAATATGGAACAGAAATATTCTGAGACTAACCTGAGACGAAGGTACTTCAAACATTGGGCATCTGCCGGCAAAACTGAAATCTGTAAAGGCAACCATAAGCTTAACTTAAATAAGCTTACAATGAGACTGAAAGAAACCCAAAATTATTAAACCTTACGTGTATTTGTAAATCGAACTCGATAAATCTTCGGAAACCCAGCAGCTATGGTCGAAACGCGAACAGAAAATTCTGAGAAATTGCATACTGTGCTCATCATAGCTGTTGCGGCAACAGCAAAACTCAGTAATGCGGAATAGTGAATAAAAACAACCCGAACGTAAAATTTCTGTACTTACATCATTCAGATCGCTTCCCCTGGAAAGAAAGAGAACATAAAAAAGTGAAGCTATGACAACAAAACTTTGGCGTCATTACATTTTTGTCTACTTTCCCAATAGTTTTTATGCTGTATCAAAAATCATTCAGTCACTCACCTCACCAAAAATTTAGATTTTTCACATTTTCGAGAGATGATGCTCTAGCCCTTGACAAAATCTGCTGTTCTGATAATGCAGACATGTTGTATTTCAACTCAATATAGCGTTCGCTCTTCTAATGTTTTGACTCATATTTCCGCCATTTTTTCGAGGTCGGAGAAATCCGCTGACCGCGAGATCGTTCTTTTCGAACTCTTCGCTAGCCTTTCGGAAAGCACGAAGAATACCGAATACTCCCGAATGCTCGCAATGTCTGACACCCCTTTGTAACCTGGCCATAAGTTTCACTGTTTTGGGTTTTTTGCAAAATGGTTTTCAGCCATGTGATATCAAATTTTCAAAGCGACAAGCTCTGAAAATGTAGCTTTGCTCGTAAATGCATTTGTTTGGCAGGTGCTTAACAAAAACGAGGAGCTAAAGCAATACATTAAGCCGGAAAATACAAGCCTGTTTATTTTATATTTTCAAGAACGTCGTTTGACAGAATGGCTTCTCGAGCCGGCTGTGATTTCTGCCAGCGACTGAGCTGAAGTTATGAGCAGCTTGCTAGATACTGGAAGTTCACCTTCTGAAGTGGACAGCGTAGACCTGGAAGAAGTAAGTTGCACATTCTGTTCTAAACACGAAAGTCTGTGCTCATGAAAATGTAAAATAATTTCCCTCATAACCAGCTGTAGATGTTTTCAAAAGCTTGACGTCTCAGTGGCATGGCTTACTTAACTGATATGTGCCTGTCGGATAAAATAATTTTCTTATCTTCTAGCAAGGGTTTAACGGATTCTACAACAGTGTAAAATATCTTTTGATGAATCATTTCTAGGAACTTACATTGTAAACTTGGGTGGGGGCACTCCGCATGAATTCCCAGGGTTCCCTTGGTAGCTAGTGGCATTAATTTTTATTTTGTAATGTTCTGAGGCATAAAATCTAAAATGCCAACATAAGAGTTATTGCAGTACCTTCGTTAAACCCAAAAAAGACTAAATCTTCTCCCTTTCCATGATAAAAAATTATTACAGCTGATTTCCCCTTTGGGAAGGGCGTGTTTTGCCCAGCGGGGTGGAGTGTGGTGGGGGTGGGGGGGGGGGTGGGGAGGAGGGTGGAGAGCTAGAGACTGCCATATAAAAAGGACACCTAAGAGGTTTCAAGATCTGGTGTTGTGGGCATGGCTTGAAATGTGTTTTGCCCCTAATTGGAGATCCAAATGCACATCCAGCTTATGTTATGTTATGTTAATGTTATGTTATGTTATGTCTGGTATGTTTATGTTATGTTATGTTATGTTATGTTAGTTATGTTATGTTATGTTATGTTAGTTATGTTATGTTATGTTATGTTATGCCGTGATATGGAATCAACATGTATGTATGCTTTTTTTTTCAAGTGAAATCAACATTTCGTGGTCACTTATTCTTGTGAAATCAACATTTGACTGTTTCATAAGCGACAAAAGCGCTTTAAATTTGAGGTTGCCTTTTGATGTGAAATGACTATTTAAAGTGAAATTAACATCTGTGAGCTTTTCTGTTGACATTAAATCAATATGTAAGTGCTTTTTTTAAGTGAAATGAGCATCTCTGTGGTCATCTATTCTTGTGAAATCAACATGTAACTGTACCTTAACTCTTTGTTGTACGCGTTTTCGCGGGAAAAAAATTAAAAACCCAGTGATCATCAAAGATCTCGGAACATACATACATTTATATTCCTGTGAAAGATCACTTAAATGACCTTTTCCGAGTGTTTTTTTCCTTCGGAGTAAACAACAATCTCTGATTACAAAATCACTCTGAACCCACTTGTTGCAAAAAATCTCTTAAAAAAAATGACTTAAAATCGATATCACTTTGCGTAAATAGTACCACACATCAGCAGGAGTTTGAATCTATTCCTCAACAATCCAGCTTCATCATGTTAAAATTTCAGCGAAATCGAACAAAACCAGAATTAATTGGAACTTTTTTTTGGTCACCTCACTGCAATTGCTTGAGGTGTGAAAAAAGCAGTGGTCGCCCATAGCAACCAAAAAAATGTGAATATGACACGAAGTGGCATTTTGGTAAACAAATCCAGAATTATCGCCTGAGAGCTGAAAATTGATGGAAACCTCTTTTTAAAACATTTTTCTAGTGATTTACATCGAAAAATTACATCAGTGGGCTACCAAAGAGAATGAAACGAAAAACAGCAGTACAGCACATGACGAACTAATTGTCTCTATAATTTATTCAGCGTGTGGTGTTTCGCAGGAAAGCAAAAATAAAGCTTACCTATGGATAATTACAGTCTTACAAGCTAGCAACTGGTCCCAAATTACTTTCTGTGACCTTACAAATGTCGTAACTTCCATTTCTCTCATTTACCCCATTATTGAGCAAAAAACATTTCGCTGAGAGAGAAGGCCACTAACTGCTTTTAATACACCTCTTTAAATACCCGACAGATCTGTCTGGTAAAACTTGAAAGCGTGACAGAAAATCGTCGTTTCATTCGATTCTCACCAAATTTGGGCAGTGGGATGATCTGCTTAGCAATTACAGGCCAGATTTCAGTTCTCTTTTGTCATATTCCCCCTCCCCCCTCTCAGGAAAGTTTTTGGCAAGTTAGCTAATTAGTATGCAAATGGAGATTAACTGTTCCTTGTTCGTTTCTTTTTTAATTTTTTATGTAGGATTCCAGTTCCGAGTTTGGTATTGTATGTGAGCTCATTGATGAGGCCATCGTCAGCCTTTGCTTTGACATTCATCGGTCTATCAAGCATGGTGCATACAGTGTCCTTGAGCAATCAGATGAAAAAATGTAAGCATTGACATTGAATAATTAATGACTGTCCCAAGGGGAACAGTGAATTCTGTTTCCTGAGATTCTCAATATTTCCTGAGATGAAGAGAGGGGAAACACTGAGATTTGAGGGAAATGAAATTCAACTGTTCCCTAAGGAATCCAAGGTTGTTGCCTAACAATATTTCAAGGAGCCCAGAAGGGCAAAAAGCCAAAAAGTTAGGAGCCCAAACAGGTAATGTTTTGGGAGCTGCTGCAAAGGTTAAGGCGCCCAAAGGATTTTCTCGGGTGCCCCAGGCTGCTGGGCTCCTGTTAGGCAACAGCCTTGGAATCAATCATTTGTTATATAGCAAAACAAAACAAAAGCAAGTTTTGAAAAACAAGCTGAAATTCCATGACAACATTAGGCCACCCTCAACTACATGCTCTGATCATGTGCAACAGGTGTCAACACTTCGCAGGCAACAGTGAACTGTTTTCCTGTTCGACATCATAGTTTTTGCAATGCTGCCCGCTCATGGCATTTGGCAGAAAACAGTTTCACTCTTAGATGTCATGTGACCATGAACTAGCCAATGAATGGGCATGGCTGTGGTGGGAAAAATGCAAGCTATATAAGACTCTGTATGATATTGATTCAGTCTTACCCAAAGTTATGGTCTAGTATTTAGAATTTGAATGTGGAGGAGATTGTCTTCTCAACCCAACTCTCAGAACTGTGTTATGTATGATATTCAGTGTACATGTACATATAATTAATTTGTTAACGTTTTCTAATCACCAGCTCAATTTTTTAAACATTGCTTTTTTTCTTTCATGTCTTCTCTTTGATCAGTATGAAACAATTTGGTGAGTGTACTTTACTCATTGTTTGAATTCAGCATATTTTTAAGTTAGTCCCTGATTTTTGGAATCTCATGAGCAGCATCAGTTATGCAATAATTACAAGTACATGTACATTGTCACTTGAAGATGAATTGATTGTGCGAAGCTCATTGTACAACACTTCAAATAATAATTTATATTATGTGATCTCTCATATATTCATTGTATGCTGTACATTGTTGATATTTAATTATTAATACCAGCACCCTTGGGCAATCTAGTTCCTTACATGTAATAAATATGTACTAGATAAGCTTATAATTACTGAAAGGTAACGATCTTTTTTATATTAATGTCAAGCTAAACTGTTGTCCTTCCATACACACACTGTAATTTGATTGTTATATCAGAAGTGGTGGAATGCGATGGGTTAGATGTGTTTGGTCAGGGACCATTAAAGAAACAAGTTGAGTGCATTTGCCCGAGCTGCCAGCGAAACATGGCTGCCACAGATTTGCTCCTCATTTAGAGAAATGTTTGGGAATGGGACGAAACAGCAGCCGATTGGCCAGTCCGCAGGTGAGACTGTTGGTAATCTTACAATAACTTCCTTCTCATTGAGATGTTACTTGAATGCCAGGTCAAAAAGAAATTATAAAAGAAATTTGTTTTCCACTGGAAAAAAGGTTTCCGAGATACATGTGTAGTGTCAACTAAATCATTGTACAAACAAATAGGCCATTTCTGAGTTTATCTTATGCCTCTGTTTTAAAATGAGTCCTCATGCAAAACTTTTCATATTATGAAAAAGTTTGATGCATGTAGAGGGAATGCATTTTCATGAATATGAATAATTTTGCACAACAACTGGTTTTGCAACAGTTGCAAAAGACGACTCAGAAACGGCTAATGGTTAATTCTTAATAGTAATTACTGCACACTTTTGCCTCTAATTTCAACTATGTCATATGACTAGGCTTGCGACCACTGGCAAACTAATTGATGGAGATGATGATGATGACAACTTCTTTGATGATGACTGGACATGGAACTCGGACAGAAAGCCAGGTTTGTTATATTTTGTGTAAAATGCAGGATCTGTTTGACTAGCAGATGTCCAGTCAATACTATAAAATATACAAGCAAACCTATTGTACAAATAGGCTGGTGTCTTTTATGGGTCGCTGATATGACAGAGTTTTTGTTCCTTCTCCAGGTAAAAAGAATAAAAAAGACAGGGTAAGAGTTGATCTTCAGAATTTATTCAGTTAATTCCTCTAATCCAGATATCCTTGTTCTATAAAATTCTCTTGCTGTGGCCTCTACCATTCTTCTGCATGTTCTTTTTACTTGTGAAACCCAAGAATTTTGCAATCATTGGAATTTAGTTTAATTGACTTTTTTCTTCTGACTACAGGGAAATTCACCAAGAAAGAGCTAAAGCCCCCGAAAAAATGGTATGACATGTTTGAAAATTATTTCTAAGATCAAAGTCTGTTGAATCGTTTTTTTATTCTAAAAAGTGAAAAGAAAATCTAACAGTCATATATACATTGTAGTAGAACATGACAAATCACACACTGTCAGTTTTCTGAAAATTGTTCTTACTGGATGTTATCATGCGTTAGGGGAAGCTGGGACACCTCGTCCGGGGACACCTAGTTCTGTTCACAGTGGAGAGTTACCTGCAACAAGGGTAAGAGATGCTCCAGAGTTTTAATTGATTCTTATAATATACATGTATATTCTAATGTACTTGGCTTTTTGCATGCTTTTAGCTAGATCTGAAAAGTGTATGGCCAAAAAGTTTATAGCCACACCATCTTGGAGGGTTAGCTGTGTTTATGTGAGCAGGTCCACTTAGGGCATTGCAAATTTTAAGAATAAGGGTGTTTCCTTCCTTTGCAAAAATCCAAAGAAGTGCACCTTGAAAGAATGCCCTTTATGTTCAGAGATTATTAACCTTTTGCTAGCACAGTTGGCAAATAGTTACTAGTGGTGTTTATGTTTAAAGGGGCTCAGTCACGTTTGAAAAGCTTAGCTAAACTTTTCAAATTCGTTGTTTGCAATCCGTGTCAATCTTCTCCATCCTTAACCATCCTGTCCTTTATGGTTTATTATTATCTTTTGATGTTTTTCTCTCTTTATAAAGTGTTATTTTTAGGTTTCCTTCAATTTAACGGTTATTTTTTTGATGTTCAAAATAACTCAAGATTGCCGTGACTGAGCCCCTTTAAGTTAAGGCAAAGTTTTGCTTTCAAATTATTTAATTCATCAATATTTTTTTTTTGGCTTTCAGACTGGACTTACTATGGCTGCCTTTGAACCTCTTGGAAATGGTATGTACACTGTACAGTGCAGGGCCCAGTTTTTCAAAGGCTGGATAAACGCTATCCACCGGATAAATTGCTATCCAGTGGATAAGTATTGACAAAACAAACCACGCTATCCACTGGATAGTGATTTATCCGGTGGATAGCGTTATCCAGCCTTTGAACAACTGGGGCCTGGTTGTAGACATGGCAGGGTGGGGGGGGGGGGGGGGGTGACAGATGGGAGATTGACTGATTGAGAGGAGTAGAGGTGGAGGGAAACACAGAAAGGAATCAAACATTTACAGCCATGTTTAGAACTTACCATTTCATGAAACTGTATCAAATATTATTTTTATTGTCTCTTTCAGAAGAGAAAAAGGCTCTTCTCTCACAGGTACAAATTTCCTAATAAATTAAATTCATTTTAAATATTTAATATGGGTATGTAGGGAGCTTTATCTTGAGTACTCTGTGATTCAGCTCTGTTCAAAGACCATTTCAAGATTATTTTCTGCCAGTAGGTGTAGCCAGCCAATGTAACAATGTAACAAAACACAGCCTGTAATTTGCAGGTTTTTAAAACTTAATTCCTTATTGTGTAAGGTGCATTTGTAATGTCACTGGTATTGACTTTTGTTTGCTCACTTGCCTGATCTATCTTAGGGGCAGGGGTTGCAAAAAATAATTCGTGCATATCAAAAACTGCTGAAGAAGACATTTTGTAATGGGAGCGGAAAAAATGGAGCAAGTGCTTTTTCTACTGTCATCATTGTGATTTTTGATGTTAATAATAAAAGTTTCTTTTCACCATCTAAAGGTGAGAAAAATCGTGCCCCGAAGAATTGCCAAACCTCCCCTTTCATGAAAGTGTATTGGTCCTTCCCTTAGCGGGGCTGTTAACCTCAATGGAATCCCATTCATCTGGTTACCAGCAGGCCAGAAAAATTGGGCTGTGTTAATGGGGTGGCCGTATTCATTCAAAAGTTAAGGGGATTGTTAAGTAAGACGACTGACTTAGCTTTTGTTCAGGCCAGAATAAAATGGTCATAGTACCTAGGTAACCTTTTTAACGGGATGGCCATAAGGTGGGGTTTCCACTGTAATTTACCTTGTTTGTTTAATTTGTGTTTTTTAGACCTGTGGTGTGATATCAGAACACACAGCACGGATGTGTACAAGGTAAAACTAATAGTAAAAGTAATGATTTATAATCTTTATGTGAGCCGCTATAAGATTGATTCTTGGTCGGTTTATCTCAACTCAGTTGTCAATGAGGTGACTTGATTGTGAATAGCTTTCATTTACTTTTAAACATTGCTTTGGATGATGTTGAAGTCATTGTTTATTAATTGGTGTGTTTTGTACTTTTGTCTGAAATAACAACCTCCAGACTAAAAGCTTTATAAGAAGTCAGCTTTAGTTACTTTGAATCTGATGAAGAATTCAAGATTATTCAATTGTGATTTCTGACGTGGATTAAAATAATTGTTTATACTGTTGTACAACAATTTTCACTGATGTTTTAAAACAATTTCTGCAAGTTGAGAGTTATATGATCATCATCAACCATCATCATCAATCTTTATTTATACACGAAATCGTATCATTTTACATGGTCTTCCTAGGAATCTTGTTTAAAACTAGACTAAAATACTCTAGGGAACTATTGACTATAATGTTAAAATACAAAAACTTACATCATGAATAATAAGAGTTACAATGGGTCATGGTGTATTAGAAAAATCTTTCCCATGAAATGAAGTTTTAAAAACATTTAAACTAGGCAGTTTTCTAATCTCTGAGGGAATGTTGTTCCACAGAACAGATCCTCTGTAGTGTAGGCTCCCTTTTGCAGACTCAGTTCTGGGTCTGGGGACATAATAATTTAGCTCAGAATTTCTGAGATTGTGTGAATGCACATTTGAGGTGTTGGTAAAGATCCACCTCCGATACGATGGGGAAAGATTATAATGGATTTTATACATTGACACAGTCAACTCTGTCAATATGATAACAAGTTCCAGTTTTTGAAACTATTAGTTATGCTGTTTTTTGGGCAGTGGCCTCCTAATTTGTGATTTACGAGTTCTAAGAATGTTTTGTTATTTAGATCCCATCGATGCCCGCAGCACTCTGATGAGCAAAGGCAATCTGTCAGACTGTTACTTTTAGGTACTCCATAACATTATTTCACTGTTATTGGTTTTCTTGTCAATTTTCAGTAAAATTTATTTACATATATACTATACCTCTGTGCACTGCAGGGTAATACTTAATATGGCAAATGATAGTAATAACTTAATATTTCAAGAGGAGGCCTCCAATCACCATGGGGTGGTTTTCAAGAGTGTCCCCTAAAAATTACAAGTCTAAAATATTTACCAAATGTCTAAAATACATAATTAATAAAAGTTTAAAACTTAAGACTAAAACTAAGGCTTAAAACTAGAACAAGGAATAAAAATCCATCTAACTAAGGTGCGTTTCTTCAAGAAAATCCCGCAACATTGGATTCTTAAATGTGAAAGAATCCGAAAACGGAAATTGCGATTCTTTTGTAAACAGATCAATCCAAGACCTTCTGCGTTCCTTTGACGCACCGTGATCCAAGAGATCTTGGATTGATCTGTTTAGCAAAGAAACGCAAAATCCGTTTTCGCATGTACTTTTGGGTTTCCAAATCTAATCGTGGATTTTCTTAACGAAACGCACCGTTAGGTTCAAAATGGTTGAGTGAAAACAGTTTGAGTTCGTGTTTAAAATCCAAAGTTTGTTACGCTTACTCAGCAGTGAGGCCCAATTGCTCAATATACAGTCGTATACACTTCATGATCAGTGAGTGAGTCTGGGATCCTTCAATTTATTATTTTATTTATTTATTTCCACACTAAATATAAAAAAGTACAGTCTGTCTCCGCCCACAAATAGCAAAGGCTAATCGCGGTGGGCAGAGCAACACGCAGTCCGTGGTTTAAACTGGTAATTATTAGGTTACAACAATACAACAATATTAGATTAAATTCGACGATATTAAATTAAAGGAATAAAAGAAAACAAGATGACACGAAAACGAAAACAGGAGGATACGAAGTTTCCTTCACTTGTAGTTCCCATGTTTATTTACTTCAAAACGCTGGATGAACTTGCAGAATGTATCCGAAAATCTGAATCATATAACTAAAGAGCTGAAGGTTTGATTTCTTTTCATTTACTTGTCAGGCTATGCAGAATTGGAGGCCCCAGTAGGCAGGTTACGTCCAGATGGGTAATGAAAGCTGTTATTTTAAGACTGTTTTTATACTCTTGTACTTCTATCAATTTACTTACAGGTTGGTTAAAAAAGTCAATTTTAATTCCTTTTGATTTCCTTTTTTTTTAGAAGTTCTTTGGAACCCGATGATGTTATTGGTAAGTCCTGAACATGAAATACTGGAAGATAGTTGATTTACAGTTGTCTGTGTGCAGATGTCTGCCTGCAGTCTAATAGCCCGAATGCAGAATGGTCAAATACATAACATGTTACAAAGTGGCAGTGACGAGATTAGCCGGGAGCGCGGGGCGCTCGTGCATCGCGTTTCACTCTCTGTCCCACTAATCCGCCTGTTCTGCACGCTAGTGACAGGGAAATCCTGCAAGCCGAGGCCACGCAGTATTTGAGTAAGCCAAGTCACTTAATTAACGTGAATTGTCACGTAAGCTAAGTCGCGTAATTCGCGGAAATGTCTGGTAAGTAAAGTGTCACAAACCTAGTCACGTAATAATTCCTGATTGCAAGTTGACAATAGAGAATATCTTGTAAATCAAGTGACGTAATCGTCTTGACGCCAAAGTTAAAACTCGTGTGAGCAGATAGAGCCGAGAAGTGCAGCACTCAGATAAGGAAAGTCACTTACGCAAAGAACTGTTTATCTTCAGATGTTGATAGCTATGAAGATGGTGATGGTCAAGCCTTGAGAGATACTCTTAACAGGTGAGACGCAGGTTACCTTATTATAGTAAATTAACGATGCACGTTGACAACGCGATGAAAATTAAGTTACGCAAAATATTAGTACTAGCATCAAATTAACGCGAAATTTTCCACACCAGTTTGCGCCAAACTTTAACTGATGAAGTTAGCTATTCCCTCGGGAAAACGAATCAACAGGATAACCTGTGGAGAACATTGTTGAACTCGATTCGTAAAGAAGAACCGTCCGAGGCATTAATAGTCAGTGAAGCTTTCAGCAGACGACGTTTTGTCATTGAAATAAAGGTACTGTTAAACAACAGTGGTGTAAAATAGCGTGGTTTAAAGTAATATCAAGGTAAGTTTAGATGCGTTAGGGAAATCAGAGGCGTAATACTTTGGAAGCTGTAGCTGGAACAGCTGCATGTATTTTAGTCCTACTTGATCATTAAGACCTCTCTCGTGTGTTACGTTGTTAGTAAGGGCGCGTTCGTTTGGGATCAATCCGGAATAAGAATAATTGGAATAATGCGAGTAAGCGTTTGTTTGGGAGCTATTCTCATTCCGGAATACTTGGATTTCTGCTCCGGCTATTCTGCTCTCAGGAGCAGCCGAATAGCCGGAATATATTCCGGAATATATTCTTATTCCGGAATATCCCAAACGAACGCGCCCTACGGTGTTTCTTCTCGTAAACAGACACCGAATATCTAAGTTTCTTTTTGCAGGCTCTCGTGGGAAGAAGAGTCTAATGTGTCAACTGGAGACGACAACTCCCCAGCAGGTAAAGATCATTTTATCGTTGTTTTATCTCGGTAAAAATTTCTGTAATGTTGGTGTTTTGTTTAGAAATTTCTTCTTTATTTCTAGCGTTTGGAAGCGTACCTCTCGTGAAAAAGAAAAGAAAGAAAAAGGCGAAACACAAGAGGCGTCCAAGATGAATTTCGAGGATGTTTTTCAGTGGAAGAAAAACTACGGTGTTGTAGCAAGCGTATTAACGTGATACGGGCGAGGCGAAAGTGTGAAACTTAAGTTCACTTACTTAGATTGTCATTCAGCCTTTGCACAGAGTGAACAAGTGTTCATTTGTTCAGAAGTAGACACATTTTCTTCCCGTATAACTTTCCACACTACTCTGAACAGGCAGACAATCTTGTAATGCATAATTTGAGACGGTTCTTTGTTGTCGGTCACAGAATAGCAGTGATATTTACAAATGGTAGTTTTAAAAAGGAGGTACCATTGTTTTCACTTTTCGCAAAATTTGATGCCTAAAATTTTCTGTTTCACATGTTGGTGATGAAATATGTGTTCAGCTTTCAAACTGTTGCCTCTGAATTTTGTGGAGACATGTTTCTCTAGAGACAAAAATGAAGGGATTGGCTACTACAATGTGAACTGTTAATGCAGTGTTAATTGCTCCCAACTTAATTTTCAAGTACTTGTGGGTTTACAAGTTCTGATTATGTAGCCTCTGTGAGTGCAAGTTGTTTACGGTCTGAGAAAATTAAACTTGAGCAATTCAACCTGTGTTCTTGTGTTTAATGTAATTAACAACTGTGTCACACTGTATGGAAGACGGATGCCCGGGATATTCTGGAGTCCCCACTATGATTAGCCTCCCACGCAGACGTTCTTAGGCTTGTCACGCGTTCCTCCCACTATGATCAGCCAGCCCTTAACTAGACAATAGCTAACAATCCCCCAGCTCAGCCATGAGCTCTACAGCCTCATCCAAGCACCCGTCACACTGAAATAACAGTGGAAAAGGGGAACGGGGAGGTAGATAAAAAACATTAAAGAAGCACAAAAAACAGAGAACCACAAGAACCTGGGAATTCCAAGAACCACTGGAACCAGTTGGTTTTTTACACCGAGGTGAAGCCGTAAAAGAGACCGAACCCTGTGCTTGCAACTAACAAAGTAAGCTGTGTAGCGCTGCTCCTTTTTTGACGCATGCAGTGTGGCAAGTGCATGGGAGACACGAGTCTAACGATAAGCGCGCTGGATTCAGTATCATGAATCTCAGGTTAGCCAAGGGCTTGTGTTTTCTTCAGACCTTGCTCTTGAGCACTGTTCTCTCTCCATTCAGGGGTATGAATGGGTACCGGAAAGTTTAACCCTGCGATGGACTCGGACATCCCTCCCGGCAGGGGACTGGGGAAGGTAGGAGAAGAAATACCCCTAGGTCACTTGATTCTTGGGACAGTCGTCCCAATGCAGACTTCATGTAGCCAAACGTATTCAAATACTTTACTTCAGCTGAATGTATCTGAAAGGACTTTGACAGATAGTATCCCAAGGCATGATCCCAAGACATGAATCATATATTCTTTTATAACGTAGATAGGACCCTGCGCGCGCTCTGTTTTATCAGAGTATAAAACAGAGAAAAAGCGTGTTTTATTGTTTTGCGCGCGTAAAATCTATATCATAAAGCAAATGAAGCCTAAGCCGTGTATTACACTGTGATAAAACACTCCAGTCATTTGAGAACACTCGAGAAATGTAGAAAACACTCGCCTGCGGCTCGTGCTTTCTACATTTCCCTCTTGTTCTCAAATGCCTGTCGTGTTTTATCACAGTGTAATACACGGCTTAGGCTTCTTTATTTGTTAAACAAATCCCAGCCTATCAAATTCTTGTTATTTTATTCATGTTTTATACTTGAAGGGTCACACTGATCCAGCAACGCTAGCTGGTCAATAACTATTTTCTCCTCAAAAATAGTAAAGTTAACACAGGTATGAAAGTTATGAGAAAAAAGAAACTGATAGTTTATAAGCGAAGCCTGTTCGTAGGCTAGAGCAAAATATCGGGTTCGCATGTCATTCCGTTTCAGTCCACGTGTCGGGAGCTAATCCGCTCGTTTTATTTTCTGTACAGGACCATGCTTGCAGAGCCAGCTTCTGCTGTATTGAGACTTGAGGTGGCTCTGCTCGAAAGATAGTCTTTCCAATGTGTTCAATTTAATTAGCCCGACTTTGCTATCATTTCTTTGAAGAATCTTTTTTTGCGGGTTTCTTCATCACTCCTTTCTTCGTTGATGATTTTTCTGGCGTTTGACCAATCCTTTCTCCCTGGCATTTCGGCTGAAATCAAAATACAAGAACATAGGTAAACATGCAAGACGTTTAAAACTGACTGCAGTATTCGTGTTTCAGTAGCCTCTAACAATAACTCAGTCACACATTGCAACAGTGTCTCGCGCAAATCAACATGTTGCGCACGTCTCACACGCGGTTGATCTCCCTGTTGCACCATCCAAGAGATCTTGTTCAGTATTGCCACAATGCAGCTAAATAAATATACGCAATATTCTGTGCAACAATATAGCAATATGTTGCGTAGAATGCTGCGTGTGTTTGGCTCTCCCCTTCTTTCTCTGTACGCCTGCGGCAATAATCAAAGCAACTGTCAAGAATCTTGAAAGACTGGCGTTAAGTGGGCGTGAATTCCGCTTTTACCTGTTTTGCTTTTGCCTTAATTCGTATTTTCATCTGTTTAATAAGCACCAGAAGGGTAGATTACCAATAAGGTTAGATAAGATAACATTATCAGTTTAAGTCGTTAACCTATAGGGAGGGGTTGCACAATCTCCCAAGCAAGGGGCTCATGACTAAAACGCACGATATAGTAAATGGTTGACCCAGGCGTTTCACTGAGTAGTTCGTATTGTGTGATGGTTCGGGTGCACGTGAGTGTAGCTCTGAAAAGAGCTGTTGTTGGTGACTGACGTTTCGACAACCTGTGCGAAAGTCAAGGTGGACAAATGCAACCTCTAGAAGTGGTCCCGCCGAGTCAGAAAAAACCGAAACGGACCTTTCCGTTTGACCTGCCGACCGAGATTTCCGGAATCTTTGGCGTCATGGAAAGCACCCTTAATTTCCACCCAGTTTCAGGCTCCTGACTGCGCTAGCGCCTAAACCTTTTGTTTTATTTCATGCATGCATGGAGTCTGTTATCAGGCTAAACGATGAGGCTCTAATTGAATTATATTACTCCAAAGCCAGTCATTATTGATACGTTTATTCAATACTGGTCAGCTCTATAAGCTCAGATGAGCTTAAGGTTATTCCTCACAATTGCACTGCGCATCCTTTCTGCGCATAATTTATGGCGTCATTTAGCGCGCTCTCGTGCGCGTGCACACTGAAAACATGGCGCATTTGCCTTAATATTGAGCTCTTTTAGTTGAAAAACGGCTATAGCTCACCAACGAACATGGGCACCCCAATTTTTTTTCCAGTCATTGTAATCAACTTATCATAAACTTTGCTTGAGGAAAGACTGATCTGATTTCTATTGCTGAAAATTGAATAAATAGCGAAAATAGCAAGTAAACTGTGGTCTTTTCTATTTTGCCCTATGGTAACCATGTCAAGAAATTTGGTTGAAATTTTAATCACGGATTCAGCTTTCTGTCTAAATCAAACTTAAAAAGTTTATTTGTGTCCGATACAATGCATTGACTCCAGTTTAATGCGTGTTCTTACGAGTCTCGGTCACAAAAATTTACAATTATTACTGGGAATGCGTTCTTGTAATAAACGTTAAATGATGCCAAAATGGGTCATTTTCAATGCCCCAGTGCTCCTTAATGAGTATGGGCACCCCCCTTTTTTATTTCAAAATTGAAGTTCTCATATGATAAATATTTAGTGGGCAAAGTTTGCACGAAAATCTATTGTCAGTTTTATTTCAGGGGAATTACCTTAATCCCATTTTAAATGATCTTTGTCGTAAGTTGTGACTGCTGTAATAAACTATTCTAAATCTAAATATCATTACGTCGGTAACAACCGGAGGACGTCACGCCAATTCTGTTACACTGCGTCCGACAGTGGACACCAAGGATAATTTTTACGATAACTGCCGAAATTCTCACGCGTTCATTGGCTAACTTTCATCGTCAATAAGCGGACAGAAACATGACTTTATAATTTATGCGATGCGTCAACGAGCGAGAGGACCCTGCGAACGAGGTTGAGCTACTTTGACAATGTTATGACGAAATTCATGATCACAAACAAGACAGACGCATAAAAAATTGACGTCAATTTGTTAAATTAATATCTCCAAATCTTAGCGGTGCGTTCATTCTCAGAGAGTGTTTGAAGTCTTTGAAGTTGGGCAGCCATTTTCTCGCCGATGCGCGAGAACCTCTCAGCAAGCCAGGAATTTTCCTAATTAAAAAGATTATCTCGAAGACTTGAAGTAATTAGCCGAATTACACTTAAAAGACTTATTTTGCCAACGGTTATACATGGTGATCCAAACACAGGCTTGACTTGTGCAAAGTAAATGAACTTTGGTCAAGTAATTTCAAACTTAATTCAAGTGTCCACCTGTGCTGTCAAAGAACTGTCATTTTATTGAAACAAGCGAGTATTGGTTTTTGCATAATCCAAACACTGAAAAGCTTTTGAAATTGTTTTTTTTTTTTGTTTTTTTTTTTTCGGTTACAACCGCCTTCTTTCTGCCTAGTTTTTTTTATATGCAAATTTGAAAGTGATGCAAATGTCCTTTCCGTCATCACCGTCGGCTCAAAATCAAACAATCTCAAAAACGGCATAAATAATTATTGTTAACCTTAGGACGTTTCTTCAGGTTTCTTGTTTTACTTTGCTTTTAGCGTCCTTGCACAGGAAAGCCAGTCGCTGAATCGCAAAGGACGCACTCAATACGCTTGCAAAATCTCTATCGATAATGTGGCGCGAAGTCCTTTTGTATTCAGTAGGCATTGCTCAGTGTTCCGGCATGCATGTAGGAAGTTGCTGCATCGAATGCTTCAATGTCTTTGCTATTTTATCCACGGGTTTTGGATCGGAAAAACGCCTCTCTGTTTCAAAATATACCTGAAAACAAACTCGACACACGGCTGAATCTGTCATCACTCCATGAAAATCCCCTCGGCCACAGGCTTTGCAGTAGTTTGTTCCACAGAACTTGCATTTGAATATCTGAAACAAACCGAGCAAATTAAATTAATTGATTTATACTGATTATGAAGCTCATGCGCTCTTATTCAGATACCCGGCGTTTCGCTCGTTCCTCGACTGCCCGTTTTACTGCAGTAGCTTTACAAGACATCGCTGCTTTGGAGCGAGTTGAACACGATTTTCCATGCACCATTCAATGTTCTTCAGTAATCTGAATCGAACAACCCTGTTAATTTATCGACACGCGCGCGCATTTTGACAAAGACAGCACATAGTAGTATTCAGCTAGCCTCCTCTGGTGACTGATCTCTACTGATTCCGCTGTGGATTATCTACAGGCTGTTTACACTTCGCAAATTACGTAAATGCATTTTACCATTAACGTGAGTAATCTATATATACAGAGGCAAAATCGCTTTTCAAAGGATGTTAAACAAAAGTCTTGTGAATAAAGTATGTAGCCTGTTGTTCACGGGCCATGTTATCACAGAAGCATGTATTTTTAACGACAGAACGTGCGAAACTTTACCGGAGTACATTTGTACGTTCATACATACCATGTTATTTTCGCGGCATCCCCAACGGCACATGACTGAAGGATATTGTTGATAACTTCAACCCTTTTGTTATATGTATTGAATTATCTTTTTGACTGAGTTAATAAACACGAAAATAGAAGCGAACTATAGAAAAGCTGACTTGGTTTTACACACTGAGTGAGCAAGTCATTGAGGAAGTCTGCCGTCAGTGCTGCAGATTTGCGCAAAATGACGGTCACGGTACGCAAACACAGAGCTGTTTCTTTAGCTTGTTTGTCTACTGTACTCAGTGATAATATTAGCCGGATTTTACTTCATTGACAGCTTGTTTACAGTTGTTGATTGTGATGCAAATCTTCGTTACTTTGTTGTGTTTCAGTTGTCCGTCAAAGCCCGGAATGGCCTCCAGCTGGACTCATAAAAAGACGGAAAGATGCAAATTTTTTGTTTGGGTTTTCTGGTTCCGTAATCACTCCTCAAGCGCGGTCTGTTGAACAGCCGTTGAAGCGGTCTCAGCAATAAAATGGGCTTGGCTAAAGTTTTTAAGCTTTTAACAAGCGTTTGACTATTTTTTTGAGTTGTTTTGTTGTTGTTGTTGTTGCTGTACGTAGCCCGTGACCCGCAGTGTTTTTATTAGCGGGACTGCAATGAAGAGCTATCCTGGCACCTATATCATTTGCAGTGGCGGATCTCGGGAAGGTCCCCCTTATTTTGGATAAAAAAAGATCGAAAATCACAGCCTGAAGAAAGAAAAGCCGGCAGGGCAAACAAAAAAAAAACCACCCCCCTCCCCCACCCCTTCCTTACACTTCAAATACCACCTGAATCCGCCTTGATTTGTCAGGAGTTCAGTTTTTTAGATTTGAATCGGCAAATTGAAATGCATATGTATATACGCACAAAAAGACTGAGAAAAATGAACAAGCAAGGAAATCGACGACAAAAAATAATAATAATAAATTGAACGAATTGTCCTGTTAATGTTAAACATAAAAATCTACATTGGAGACCAAAGAGCTTGCGGGGTCTCTTCACTCACATCCACTTACTCGACTAGTCCAGTCCCTGAACTCTCCTTTCTTCCCGCCCCATATAGGGGCTGAACCCGGGCGGGCGAAAGAAGAGTCCAGGATAACTTGCATGCGCATGCTCAGAACGAACCAATCAAAAATTACTAGGTCCCAACCACGCCGCTCGCGTCAATGTGTCGCGCAATACCTTTTTCAGCTCGCGCTCTGAAAGAAAACATTTTCTTTGACGTTGATATTGTCGTAAAAAAAACATAAAAACGCACAAATCGAAATATGGTTTATCGTGGTCTGTCATTACTCTTTTCCCAAACATTTTTTTTCGTATTGTTTTCTGTATGTTGAGCGATTTTGCAAAAGTTTTTGAAAGGAAAGTCTGACGCGTACAAGTAGCTCATTTGCATAATGCAGCGCGTGCACTTTCAAGTCCGAGTCGGTGTTTTCAATTGTCAACAAATCGTAGCAAAGATTTCTTTCGTTGTCTTTGATATTGTGATGAAAAACAAATCGAATGTGATTTAGCGTGGCACTGGTGAAATTCTACTGATTTTGGATTAATTGCCATGTTTTTAATCAATCTGAATGCAGAAACTGTTGCTTGTATATTATCATTCAGAAAGTCGCGCTTCAAGCCAAATCTGGAAAATACTTAACAATTATCCTGCGAAATCGCGCGGAATATCGTCTGATACTTAGCCGACGAGGCCGTAGGCCGAGTCGGCTAAAATCAGACGATATTTCGCAGATTGAGCACGATAATTGTTTTATTATTCAACAAATTGATAACAAAATTGATTTCCATGCTCGTAACATTT
>JAHPZR010024493.1:60000-67512 GCA_019787425.1 Platygyra sinensis | reverse complement strand
TATCATTTGAAAATTGGCTAAATGTAGACCTCTCGTTTAGCTGTCTTGGGTCGTTAACTTTGAAAACTCCGCAAATATTTTACTTCTAATCAAATCACGATCTAATTAGCTCTACATATAGAAGAAAGGGAGCACAAATACGAGTTGCAATCAGTTTTTGATAAAATGTTTTACTTTTCAGTTTCCCAGCCTCTGAATATACCGCTCATTTTTGATCGATTTTTGCCGATTTGGTGGATTGAAAAGAAAATAATCGTAAAAGAAATAATTTTTGATTTGGCGAACTTAAAACAATATTTTTGTAACTAGTGCCCGTAGGGCTTCATTCTGGGCGAGTTTGGAGAAATTCGATTTTTTCGCTATTTCCAAGTCTAGTTGATATTTACGCGGAGCTGCTCTTAAAGATCTATAATATTAATTTTCGAAATATTGTACATTTCCTCAAACTCATGCTACAAGTTGTAGATAATGCCACTTTTTGGCAAAACGTATTGTTATATTTCGAAAACGATCCACTCAGTCCGAGTTTTTAGACGTTTTCTATCGTGGTCAAGTGACATACCAAATATGGGCGTGGTTGGAAACATTTAAAGAAAACGTGACTCGAACAAACGCGGTAAACTTTGATGCTCACTGGACTTCAGGAGCCAAAAAAAGGAGGTTTTGAGATTTCCTTAGCAACAGACTTGTATTTAGGTTTCTCCCCCCTTAAAAAAAAAGTAAAAACAAGGCTGAGAAAAACAGCAAACGAGGAACAGAGGTCGACCACATTAAAAATTCACACACTCCACAATACTCACCCTTTTCCCCCAAAAATCTTCTCTTTTGCACGCAGATTCTTAGCTATTCTTTGTTTTTCTTGCCTTTTTTAATTTTTCTTCAACTGGTAAGTTCGTAATACGAAAAGCAATGCAGGATGAAGCGTAATTTGACATGAGCCCATCACTAGGAGCCTGCAACTACCCCATATTCTTGTCACGGCGTTTTTACAGACCGATCTACTTTTAGTTTGAATTTACCTCGAATTCAGATACCCACAGGAACCTCAGTAACCAAGTGCAATCACAAGCACAGACTAATGTCGACATGTCGAAATTATGTCGACTTGTTCAACTGATCAGGCCTTACCGAGGAGTGTTCATGTAGACTGGAACTGGCCTATTTCGCCGGAAAAATATCTAAAAATAGACTGGTCTGTGAAAAAGCCGTTGCATTGGCTTGTTATGGGAGTTACAGGCTCCTAGTAATGGAATTAGCAGAATTTGTTTAATTGGACTATAAACTACAACCCAACGCCCTCTGGTTCCTTGCAGGCGAGTATTCGGTTCTTCAAGCCACGTTCACGTTCAAAAGAAGAATGGGTTTCTACTTGATACAAATCTACATACCTTGCATAGCAGTGGTGTTTGTGGCCTGGATGTCACTGTTCGTTGACAGCAAGGCCACCCCCGCCCGGGTGGGGCTGTGTGTCACAACTCTGCTGACAATCGCTACCATCTGGGGAGCTGTTAATTCTACCATGCCAAGAGTTTCTTATGTGAAAGCCATCGATATTTATCTAATGGCATGTTTCTTCTTTGTTCTGTGCACAATGCTGGAATATATTGGTCTTATACACAAGGAAAGGGCAAAGGTACTACAAATGAAGCGTTTATAGCGGACTACGAGATCGACCCTTTTTCGCACAGTCCTTTTGGAATGTCGCAGGAAATATGGCCGTGCGAAACCCAGGATTCGCGCGGCCATTTTCTGTACAGTCACGCTTGAAGAACTTTGCGAAAGAAGCCGACAACTCGTAGTCTTAAGTGTTTTAACACTTAAAAGTAATGATCCAGGTAAGATCTGTACCATTTTCTATTGTTCTACGGCAATATGCTTTCCCCATTTTGAAACGGTTGTGTTTTCAGACCAAGAATTTATCAAATGATGAAAAGCAGGTTTATGAAATAAGATGTATTTAAACTCTATTCTGAAACTGAGGTAGTTTTCTTTGTGTGTAAACATTTCAACCAACCACAACAGTCGTAAACAAAGACAATGAAAGTCTCCAAGTTTCCAATGTTCCCCACATAGTATTACTGTGGTATTTAGATTCAGAAGAGATTTTGTTGAAATGAAAATAGTTGATCAATTAAGGATAAATAAATATGCAGCTACCTGAAGTTTCGGTAAGTTTTCCTGATTGAGCCAATCAGAAGTATGATACAACAATAGCAATGTTGTGCAAAAGTTAGCACCTTTCTGAATTCTTTGCCGCGTGGTTGCCTCCTTCTTACATGGACTGTTACTTAATTAAGTATTTAGTGGAGTATTTTTATATTTAAGTTGTTTTTAGCGTGGAGCATGATTTATTTTTATTTGCGACAGAACAGATTTTTTTATTTGCTCGATAAAATCTCCACAATGTACTGATAAGAACAGTCAAAAATTGAGTAGGTAAAATCAAGCTGGAGTTTCTTTAATTTTGCTTGACTCTGAGAGCTACGAACTGACTGATGAAAGTGATTGGCGATCTTGCGAGGGAGAGTGGAAACCTCTAAAGTAATTAATTATGTGTATTAAACAACTTTAAAGGGACCTGCTTAAAATATCACGGCGGATTAGAATTCCCCAACCAAGACTATGTTTTGTAGTTTTTAATTTTAATTAATCATGTCTTTGTTGCCTTATTTTTTATCTGAAGAAAAGCATCTCAAGGCTCAAGAAACCATTCCTTCCGAAAGACTTACGGGGCATCTCTTCGACTTACAATGACTTACCAAACGAATACACTAGTTACAGAGGTGATTTGTATTCGTTAGAGGAATACAGTCATGAAAAATCAACTCCGAAAGAAAAGAAAATTAACTCACACGACGTTGAAGTTGTAGCAAGGATAGCTTTCGTCGTGGCATTTGCAGTTTTCAATTTCTTTTATTGGATAGGATTGGTTTACTTTGTATGAGAACAGTTTATGACAGTTCTAGAATAGCTTGTCAGAAGGTTGTCAGAGGTTCATCAATATATCTGACTGTGGGGAGACAGACAGACACAGAATACCAGATCTATTCGGATAGACAGTCAGACGTAAGGCCATAAAAAGGGTTAGGCGTGACAGAAAAATTAACTTGTTTAGTGAATAATAAAAAAATAAATTGATGAAAACTTCAGGCATGCCTCGCAGACTTTTAATTTTGCTATCATCATCATCATCATCATCATCAGTTTAAAGCAATCAGCAGTATGGCTTTTCCAGGGTGGTACCTCAGAGTACAAGGAAACCAATCATGTGAAACATGCCATTACTGGGTAAGAATTACACCAACAAGTACAATATAATTGCAATTATATTGTACTTGTTTTTATTTCATTGCTGTTTTATTTAATTTTTTTTCTTCTCTTCGCCGTGGGGATCAGTCTACCGTTTTTTGCATAGTATCTTTTGATTTTAACTGATCCAGGTCTCCAAAGATCCGGCACCCTTTTGCATTGGTTTGTCGTTGTGGTCTTGCCGATATTAGAAGATTTATTTTTTTTAAGGCTGTAAGGCAGTGCCACAAACCTCGTTCCCAGGATCTCAGAGACCCTGAGAACGAGGATGCACTGCCACCACTGTCAGGGGCACCCAACCACCGTTTCATCTCAAATGCTTTTAAACTCTGTTTCAGGCTATCTGGAGTTTGAGTATTCTCGAATTTATTAGGGCTCTTTTGTTCATTTCCCGAAAACCTTAGGTTTTATCGCCTTTCCGAAAATGATAGCTAACCTTTTTACCGTACCCAAAACGACATTTTTAACAATCCGAAAACAACATACATTAATTTCTCATATCACGAAAGTTCGAGGCGAGAATTATCTCAAGAAAATTAGAGGGGATTAAAGGCCTTCCGAACAGATAATTTACAGAACAGGTCCGTTTGGGTGCCCCTGCACTGTGACAAATGGGGAAATGTCGGGAAGTCTCCTTCCTTTGATTCTTTCCATACTCCAGACTAGCCTATTTGTTTGCCATTTTACTTGCCATTAAGGTGATTTCTCAGTTAATCATAAAAATTACAATTTCCTCGATTGTGATTGGTTTAAAAAACTCCTATTTCCCCCTAATTCACTTGTCAAGCTGTTATCGGACAGTTTGTTATCGGACAGTTCAATAAGCCAATCACATTCAAAGATGCAGTTAAAATTAGCCAATCACATTTAAAGTTGTGGTTTAAATCAACCAATCACAACCTTGGTTTCAATCACCATAGAAACAAGTGTACGAACCCCTAAATTGGGGCTTTCTTCAAAATGGAGAATTTTTTCCCCTTGAACAATGATTATGTTTTAGAAGACAGAAGTGATTTATTTTATCCTATGGCGCAAATGTTTATACGAACTATCCAGACGAGTTCCTTTGTGGATATGTTAACATGTTCAGATGAAGTTCAGCCATCCACAGCATTGTTTATCGCTTCGCAACAACCGCGGCAAACGGAGGTAAACATCCACCCGGCTGTAATACCACTGCACAGTACGCTAGTATTTCCTCCCTCGAAAATCCTCATTTTGTTCAAAAAAATCAAAATACAGGAACAATGACAGTAGACCAAGCCAAGTTTTCCCCTTGTATCGGACGGAGAAATTTCAGAAATAAATAATAGTAAAACCACAGCCTCCAAAAACATCGCTCGAGCAACTAAATCATGGATGGCAGCATAGGTAGAACGTTGTAAAGCCAAAAACATTAATGCATTTAACTGTCAGTGAAAAACGAGAATTGTTTCTCACTGCTAGCGGATACGTGCCTGTACAATCCAGCTCGATATCTGCGATTTCTTCGACATTGGGCCATTCCATTTTTTATCCGCACCCCCCCTATTGAGGTACTTTATATTTCACCCCCTCTGAAAAGTAGACTTTTGACCCCCCTAAGAAAAGAAGATCAAAGTGCCGACACACTACCCCTTCAGGATTTATTCAAAGATTAAAGGTGCCGACTTAGTTACCCCCTCAGAAATGGCCTTTAAAGACCCCCCCCCCCCCCTCCCCCTCGTAAATCCCGGTACCTCAATAGGGGGGGGGGTGCGGATAAAAAATGGAATGGCCCATTCAGCTTTGCACAGTTCGGTGCCTGGAGCTTCAGCAAATCCACCAGCTGTAGGAGAATGTTCGACCAGCAGTTCCAATCAGTTCAAACCAAGTTTCTTCATTAGCGAATGTGGCAGAATTCACCGATATGCCGTCGTTCAAATACAGCATGGCTACAAAAATCTCTCGGCGCCATTTTAAATTTTTCAATAAACAGTTCGGTGTGTTTAAAAAACACCAGCAACTTAAGAAAATCCCCGTCCCAAAAAGCCAAGGAAACGAAGAATCATAATTGACTCTGGCTCTGATGTTTACAACTTGAAGAGAGCTGTCTATTGACTCAGCTTAAACACCTTGAATCTTGCTGGAAAAACTGCCCTGACAAGCATTCGTAATTTTAACCAAATTCCGCAATGCGCAGTTGAGCGTTTTTCATGCATGGTTGCGTTTTTGACTGACATAAGACTTGTTTTTCGCTCGTCACTTGGCAACCAGCAAGTTATCGATTTCAGAGCGACATTAAATGCAAATTTTCCCTTTAATTCATAACTTTGCTATTCTTCTTTTCTCGGAAATTGTAATTTTTATGATTAATTGGTAATAAGACTTCGTGTCGTCCAATTCTGTCTGTAATCATACTCGTGATAAACAAATCGGACTCCCGCTGCGCGGTCGTCCGATTTTGTTATCACTCGTATGATTACAGACCGAATTGGACTCCACTCAGTCCTATTACCATTACATATTGCATTGCGCATCCCTACTGCGCACGATTTTTGCGCCATTAGCGCGCGCCAATGAGCGCGTGCACGTGCAAAACGTAAGAAATTTCCCACAAGCAAGGCTTGACAGCGAAATAAAAGCCTTTTTTTCTCTTAAACGAGCATGGTGACCAATCTTCTTTATTGCATAATAATAGTGCCCATGTTACCCTCTCTAATCTAAAGAAATTTTAAAAAAAATTATCGGAAGGAAAAAAAGATATAGTTGAAAGCGAGCACAAAACCGTTACTGTAGGATGTAAATTATGACTACGAAAACATCGACTCGACGAACGCATTCCGTCCACCTCGTTTTAAATGGTGCGATTTTTTCCACAAATTTTATATGATATTGTTCCAAATGTTCCATACTTTCTTCCTGTCAAGTTCTCTTCCGAGTAATACTTCGATAAACTGTACTTTCAGCTACCGCAAAATGTAACGTGGACCAATGAATAACGCGCGAGATTAGCACGAGTACAGGTAAAAATGGGGCAAGATTGGCCCATGATATCTCTTTTGCGAGAATGGTGACCTATCTTTTTTATTTCATTTTTCGAAACAGTGCTTTGTAGGGAACATTCAGAGAAAGTTTGAAAAAAATTCATCAGTAATTTTTATTTCAATGTGAAGAATCACCTTAACCACACAAAAGAAAAGAAAAAATAACACAATACACTGGAAATTTATGGTAACTTTTTAAAGACGAAAGACTAGAATTTTAAAGGTGGTAATGGTTAGGAAGCCTATAAACAGGCTCTGGCTAAAAAGGTCTGACCGAGGCTGGTAAAGCCTGGAAGGGCAAGCTGAGAATTTCACTCAGCTCCCCGATTTTTGTTTCTCGCTTTTCGACTTCTAATACTTTTATGGCATTTAGCCCATTTTCATCATTTGGATTAAACTTTATGTCCGCTAGCCGCTAATCATGATGAAAATCACGATAATCTCGTCCCTTCAGCCATCTGTCCACTTTGGCCGGTGGCGCCTTGGAACGAGGAAGATGTATTGAGTGGTTATTGCTGCGAAGCCACTAGGCTTCGCAGCAGACTAATTTCGGTCGCGTTCGTGACCAGTCTGGATTGCCTGCGCCAGAGGCCAGGCTCATTTGAGATGTACTTTGGATGTATGTATATCACCGCATTTGCCTCGATTTCAAGTAATCGAAATCGAGCCTCTTTCGATTCATAAGAATCCTGTTTCGTGTAGAGGGCACGTTTTCGCGTGCGAAGAGTTTGAAAGCAAGTGAAGGTTGTACAAATTCCCATGATTAAAGCCGATTTGTTTCTCAGAATATTTGAATCAATTCCTGGAACTTGGAAACGCTTTGAAACCCTTGTGGAAACGTGGACACACTTTGGAAACCCCTTACTGTTTACAAATGGTTCGAATAATCTTAGCACACCCGCTTTGAAAGTGTTGAGGGAAAAAAAAATGTCCTCATAGTTGCGTTTTTCGTAGAATTTGAAATTATTATGCTTTCCACTTAAACTGTTTACTCGTTACAAAACTTTTGGGGCTCAAAATGGCAAATTTGAGAGATTTTGTGGATTTTCAGGATTTTGCATTGGCTGTTACTACACGTTATGAGAAGGAGTCAAGGGTGGAAAGATCATTTTTGACCGCTCCAGCACCAAGCAGATTTTCACCGATAAATTTGAATCGCCCGGCTTCCAAAACGAACACCAGATAAACTGAAAGGTTG
>JAHPZR010024493.1:40000-55000 GCA_019787425.1 Platygyra sinensis | reverse complement strand
TTTAATAATTATTCCTCGAGCCCGAATGGGCTATTGACTCAAAGCCCATGAGGGCCAGAGGAATAATTGTTTTAGTAAAATCCAACTAGTTGGTCAAAAAATATCGAAACAAAACATCTTTCGCTAGTTAAAGCCATTGTTTTGGTTTTCAAAGCCGGTGCTTTTCGCTACTAGTGGGCTATAACAAATAGCCTACTAGTAGCTCAGCCAATCAGAACGCAGCATTGATAATAGACCACTAGTTGGACTTTACTAAAATGACATAACCACCCAATATAATAAAAACAAGTACCATGAGACAGTTGTGGCGCTCCGCAGATGTCGCTCTGTTGATTTATTCATACTTGGGCAAGCATGAAATTTTTTTCGGCATTTCACTGCTAAGAAAACAAGTCTTCCTCTGCTGTGAGGCTCTCGTCTTTCTTCGCACCGAAATTTCCTGTGTACCGCGGGGAAATGAAGGCCTTTCGGTGATTCTCTTGGCCATGAAAACAAAATATCAGCTTTCCATTAGTGAGGCTAAAATGTTGCTGCTTACCGGGAATATTTAGAAAAAAAGTTTGTAACCTTTTTTGTTAAGATGATCGACAAAAATCCGCCCATTTTTTCAAACTTGAAGTATCAATGCCTTGGATTAAATGAGTGTTTCTGGCCATTTCGATCTCTTTGGGTTTACCTCGGTGTAAAAACCTGTGGAGTTTTTCTTTGTTTTGTAGCTATTGTTAGGGTCAGGTCTGTTATGTTGACTTCTTTGTTTTCTTTCTTTTACGTCACTTGGTGAGTGTCACAGGTTTTTACACCGAGGATGAGCCATCTCTTTTTGCTGTCACGTTTATTTCACCTTCCCACCTCTTTTGCGTGATCGTCGTGGGCGTGACCCAATGTACGTCACGCATCAAAGACCAAAGACGCCAAATTCGC
Source organism: Platygyra sinensis (assembly GCA_019787425.1). Lineage (NCBI taxonomy): Eukaryota > Metazoa > Cnidaria > Anthozoa > Scleractinia > Merulinidae > Platygyra > Platygyra sinensis. Next base: position 54,079 of record JAHPZR010024493.1, on the reverse strand, counting down.
CCCCAGGGGGCTCTTGGGGGAGTCCAACGAGAGCCTAACCACAAAACGGGGCCGGGGGAAGCAAGACGAAGAAAAAACCATGACGTACGGACAAAATTTTGATATGCGTTCTGGTTAAATATTCTCGAATGCAATTATGCTTGCTTTGTTTAAATTGCCATCTCCTTTTCTCTTCAATCTTTGCTGCACGCCGTAAACAGCTACACGCACGACTGCGCACGTATCGCCGGACTATGAACCTGTCAAGTTGGGGGCCCGTCGAGCTGTACAAGATTTGAAATTATGAAAATATAAGCTGAAAACCAGTTTCCTCTGGAAAGCAATCTGTTCCGAATTAAATAAAGCTTTGATCAGTTATCTTTTGTAACTCTTGGCTGTATAAAATAATTTTGCCAAATTAAAATTTAATTTGAAATGGAAACAGCGTTGGGAAAATGTCCCCTAGCATTGTTATCATCCGGGGGGGTTTCCCCATGTGGGTCCCGGAATAGCTATTCGCTTCCTCCGCTACTTTTTCAAGATGAGAGTGGGTGAGTCATTTCATGAAGCACGTACTCCGAACAAGATATGCTGACCTAGATTTTGTAACCACTGATGAGTTCGTTCTCTTTACAGAGACTGCAGAATAAACTGGAACGCAATGTTAAGTTCATCATTGGAAGGTAAGAATTTTCAAGATGGCGGGTTAATGTTTAGGCCGCGACCTACTATACGATGCTTCACTCCCGGATGTGCCGAGCTCAGCTAAGTTTAAATCTCATTTTCTATTTTTATTTTGTTTTTGATGAGCAAGCGAGACAAACTGAAACAAATGGGTTAAGTATTGAAGTAATAAGAAACTTAGTTTCGTCAAGTAAGCAGATACAATTTGTCGTTTAGCTTCATTTAGTCTGATAGTACGCCGTGCCGTTTAGCTTCTTTTATAGCATTTTTATGACAATTGAGTCTGATAGTAATTTGATTTGTGATTTCTATCATATTTGGGTTGTTAAGAACCGAAACGGCTATGTTTAGGTGAATGACTTAAGGTTCGCAGTAAAGGAAAAAACACGAGTACTTCAGCTTTCGCCATTAAATGTAAGGTACACTGTAATATATTATAAATAACTTGTTCTACCTTTTTATCGAAATTCATTCTGATTGCATGGTTGGAAAAAGAACTGGAACGAGGCCCTTCCAGATTTGCGTTTTTGCTTGGAACTTTGCTGAAAGCACTGCTGATTTGAAACTAAAATAACAAGACATAATATTTAGTACAAATGTAAATTGAATTATGCAAGTCTTGAAATATGATTGGCATCTTACTGCTCATCGATGTGGAGACACTAAAAATATATATAGAAATTGTAGTTACCTGACCTGGGTTGTTTGAAATCTACTGAATAAATTACTATCCAGTGGATAGCCTGGTTTGTTTTGTTAACACTTATTCATCCGGTGGATAGCATTATCCAGCCTTGAAAAAACTAGAACCTGACCAATACTATTACTGAAGGAGTTAATTCATCCAGGGGAAAAAACCAATCCCTTAGTGATTATGGGGTGTACTGTTAAAATGTCTGTAATGCTATGGTTTTGTTCACCTGGAAATCTCTCTCTCTCTCTCTGGGGATTAACAAAATAAACAATTGGATTGAAGATCCCTATCTCTGTCATTCATTACAGTTCACTACCTATATATAGGTACGTGCCGCGGAATAGGGTATGGTTCTGAGGTTCTCGGTCCTTAAATAGGGTATCTTTTTGACCCTTTTGTAACTGTGTTCCTGGCGTGGTCCTTAGATAGGGCAGCATAATTGTATTAACTATTACTGGAGTGTGAAAACGCCCGCCTATATGAAATATGTGTTTTTTTAAACTTGATAGGATAGGATAGGATAGGATGTGTCCTTTTAAGTATTAACAAAGTGATTTTGCAACAGAGGTTTAATAGCCTTGAATCGGGTGTCATTTTTCGTGTTTGGACCTTAAAAAGGGTATCAATTTTGCTTTCTTAGTCCTTAAATAGGGTTAGGGTTTAAGAACCTTTGCGGCACACCCTATCCAAAATTCGAGGAAGTGCCCCCCCCCCCCCCCCTTGGGATTATTGTAAAGTGTGAGCAAGATTTGCCTATGCGGAGTATAGATTTATCACCTTGGCATTTCTCAGTTGTTTTGTGATGTTATTCTTGAAACAGCAAGTTAGCATGACTTGTGTAGATGGATAATTATTGATTGACAGTTAAATGTCACCTTGCACTCACAGAAAAACAAGACAAATACCCCAATTCTGTTTTTTATTCAAGAGCAGAATTATACCAGTTATTTGTCTGTGAGGTGATTTCTGACAGACGTCTTTCATTTATGTGAAATATTATACATGTATAACCAGTGACCTGTCTGAAGAGTAAGTAAGAGTACAGAAAAGGTAGTATCATCATTTGGCAAAACTATCTGTGACAAATAGGTACAGAAATATAATATTTTTCATCTTTGTTGTGAAGTTCCTGACCAGAAAATATCTATACCTTCTCCATGGAAAGGATTTTTTCAATTCTCCCCACCCCTCTGGAAATTCCAGTAAAGCTTGACACATTTCCTTGAAGGTTTTGTGTCCTAGAGAAACCCTCCATCCCCCAGGAAACTGCTATCCCTTCTGTAGGTATTTCGGAACTACCACTGTGAAATGGTCATCATTTATGAAATAACTTATGTACTTCCTGTTTACAGTTCTACAATACTTTTTATAAATTATTTATCAACCTTTATCACAAGTTATTTCAAGAACTGAAACAGAGTACTTCCAAATATTTCAGTTCTTTGTAGATGCTTCTTAAACTGTCAGAGTCTAGCAGGTAAAAAAATGACACAGTACTAAATTATCCCACACTCAGTTCTTACAGTGTACATTATCCCATATTAATCACAAGTAGATATCAATACTGAACAAATAACAGGCAAGCAAAGTTTAAAACATTTGTTGGCCTTAAAGTTCTTGGATCATGGAGGTTTTGAATCCTATTGTTGAGGTAAGAATTCTTGGTTCAAATTACTGCAAAGGTGCCATTTACACACACACATAGATGAGCGGTATATTCAATTGACAGCTCTTAAAACAAAGCAAAAGTGGGTTTTCAATTATTGCTTTAGGTAAAATTCCCCATGGTCTACAGCTCTCACATTATTAATTAAAAAAGATACATATATAATACTTTCCAACTGAAATAAGCAGGAAGTTGAATTTGCTAAGAATAACGATAGCACAGTTACTGAAATGGATTAGTTTTTTTCTGTTCTTTGAGATCAGAAATGCAAAATTCTTACTACCCATGAACATGAAATGAGTGAATTGCCAACAGTGAAAAGTTATATGTACGTGTAAACGTGTATTTAAACTGAAAATGTGCCTGAAAGAAAGGGTATCAATACTGAAGGCATGAGTATTTTGAAAGGATGCTAGGGTTCACATTTTTCTCGGTAATTTTGTTGTTGACCGAAATGTGGGTTTATTTTCAACAGCAGTTGCAGTCAGTTGAAGAGCAAGGCCTGGACTAACTGCTCTAAGCTTACTCTTAATTTTAGCCTTATTTTGTTGCTCAGATGTGCCTCAATTCTTGCACTTGAATGACAGATCCTACTGTTTTTTTCTCTATTTTGTTTTGAAGAAATAATTTATGCAAAAATTCTTGTTTTCTAGTTGCTTTATTTGAAATTCTTCTCTTTGAGAAAAACAAAAATCCCTTTTAAATAGGCTAGTACTGTTCAAAAACAAGCATGCAACATGCTTGTTTTGTGTAACATTGTTTGTTTGAAACAGTGATTTGTTTGTTAAAATCATGGCTTTCTGCCAATTTAAGTTTCATTTTTTAAAATTTGTTTCCCTCTAATAAGCATTGTCAGATGTATGAAACAAAGAGATAGGTTGCTACTGGAGTTAAAGTTTCCAAAATTGGGAAAACGTTGTCAAAACTCAACTTTCTTCAATTAGAGTGCGACTACTCTAACCAAGGCCATGCAATAAAAATTTCCTACATATTAAATTCTAACAAATTATGCGTGTAATCAAGCTGTATATTACAAAGGCAACCAATTTGTGGTTATTTTGATTACTACCTGTTTTAAAAATTTTTAAATGGTACAGAATGTAGTTGTCAGTAAATGCAAAGAATTTGCGTAAGTAGCTTTGATTGGAGTAGACATATCACTGTTTATATTTTAAATGTGAAATAATGAATTAACTGTGACCTGCATCCTGGACATAATGTGGGTGAATTATTTTGTTAGGTTTACTTATATTTTCATCAAGCTCTGATATTTAGCTGAAATTGATCATGATCCCTAATCATTGGTCTTTAATGACATCCGTTGCATAATGCATATGCATAATACTCACGCTCTTTGTATTTGCATCCCTTGCAGGCTTGGAAAGTGCCAGGTAGATGGACGCCTTATAAAGATAATTATTTCAGGCGGTTTCGTAAGTATTATGAGAAGATGCGTACCCCACTTCATGAGCATGAGTTGGAGCAAGTTAATCCTATGACCGTGTACCAGGCTTATGAAGGTCGTTGGAAGTGTGACAATTGCAATGCTGAGAGCGGTGCAACTTTGTATCCCTTCCATTGCAGCCTATGCTCTTTTGACTTGTGCTATTCATGTGCGCACATGCAGCTTCAGAAAAACACTACAGCGCATCGACACCCTTTGCAATATATGGAAACAAGCAGGCTGCTTTATCAAAATCGGAATGGAATTTGGAGATGTGCTGTTTGTAAAAACACAAGTGACAATCTCAGGCAAACGTTCTCCTACCACTGCGCCACCTGTGACAGCTTTGACATTTGCAGACTCTGTTTTGAGCCAAGGCAGCATCCAGTTCATGTCCATGTTCTAAACCTAGTAGACACCTCGCTCATCTATATGCAAACTGGCGGCAGTTGGGTGTGTGACATCTGTGGTAATTCAAGCAGGCCATTTGAGACGTAAGTGATTACTTCTTTTTGTGACATTGTCTTTCTACAGGGCTTCTGGTAGTTCGTGGAAAAAAGGCAAATTTCACAGGATCTTCAGAGACAAATTTGAAGAGAAATGGCTGATTTCCTTGGAAATTTGTGGAAATGTTTGGGCAAATTTCACTGAAAAACGATTGGTAGAAAACAACTGATTTCATGGCAATCTTCTGGGCACATTTTGCTTGAAAGCGATCGGTCTTGCACTGATTTGACAAATGTTTTTAACTATATAAAAATAGCAATTTGCCAATTTTTGTCGGAAAATGATCACTGTTAGCCTAAGCAATAACAACTATGCTATAAGTGTTGCCCTTGTAAAACCGGCAATTTTGCAGGAAAATTTGGACTACATATATCGCATGTGTTTGTATTTGTTTGACACAAGATTCTTTTTAACAGAGATTGTCATCTGCTCTTTTAACAATATTGCACTCAAGAAATGCCCCAATGGCAAGGCTTTTTACATCATGGCCACAATGAGTGCCCGGTTTTTCGCAACATTAATCTAAGAATGCCTGGTAGTTTTGGGATGTTGTTTATTTGTTGCAGTGACAAAGTTTCACGATAAATTTGCAAGGTTACAAGTGAATAGCCATAACAGCCAAGATAAGACAGTTTCAAATATGTTGTACCAACATGTAGTTGGTACGATTTCTAGTGCATTTTGCCATGACGGTATTTTGCGTATTTTTGTGAATTTCGCGCAACTTTGCGGGTTTACATGACATTTGTGGCTCTGTGATCACACCAAATATCAGAAGTTCTGTTTCTGACTAGTGCTCAGTGAAATAAACAGTTTAAATTGGATTGGGTGATGCTAGAAAATCAGTCTCCATTACCAGCCACAGATGTCTTCCATAATTTAACCCCTGATATTTTCAGAAATTGGAAAATATACCCTCATTCCATGAATTCTGAAATAGTTGCCCCTCCCCCCTCTAACCCACCTTCTGTTTTTGACTTTAACACTCTGGAATTCCTTGTGCGGATGGCTCCTTGTTCTCTTATTTTCCGGCCAAAATGCTACCTCGACAGTATTTGAAAGAAAATGTGTTTTCATCCATGTGTTTTTAGGGAGGGTCCTTATGTGAAAAGTTTCTTCATGTCACACTAAGTTTACCAGTACAGTAGTATGTGATATGTAACACTTTGCTGGTCTCTTTTAGGTTCTCACATCATTGTTCTCAGTGCGAATTTGACGTGTGCCATAACTGTTTTAAACCGCATGATACTCCACTACATGCTCACCCACTGTACAGAGCAGACTCGCATTTTGTGTATGAGCAGTTCAGTGGAGGGTGGCGTTGTGATAACTGCGGCTCAGTCCACAACAATCCCCTAGATAACAAGCCATGGCATTGCCAAACATGCGAATATGATCTCTGTCACTCCTGCATGAGTGGAACAATCGAAGGTAAGTTCGGTGCAGTGGTAGACTTTTAAGCATTATTATTTGGATGTTTTTGCAACTGTTTGTTGAATCTGAATTTATCATTCAGTAGAAGCTGCTAATTTGATAAAAATAGGTACTGTAGTCATGTCAGTTTGACCTCTGCATGACAGGCTCAGAGTTTGTGTGAGAGCAGATAAACATTTTTTCCTCTATAAGTTAATTGACCCATCACTGATAATATAAGCTACTTAGAAAAGCTGATACCTTCAACTGTTTGCTGGACAATATTTAAAATTGCTGAAAATTAAAATTACAGTCAAACTAAGTGAAGCGTACCCCTCAAGATTACATTGATGAACTGCCTATTTGAAACTTGAACCCGCTAGTCATTTCAAGAATGCAATAATGAATTGATTATTTGAATATTGAACTCCTTGTTCGATCCAAGAATACGGCTAATGGGTTCCGTTTTCAAAAAATCAATTCACTATAATTGCATTCTAGAAAAGACTAGTAGGTTTGAAACCTACTAGTCGCAACAGTGAATTGATTTTTTGAAAACGGAACCCGTTAGGCGTATTCTTGGATCGAGCGAGCGAGTTCAATATTCGAATTCATTATTGCACTCTTGAAAGGACTAGCGGGTTCAAGTTTCAAATAATCAGTTCATTAATGCAAACTTGAGGGGTACGCTTCACTTAGTTTGACTGTAAATTGAACCTAATTGCAAAGCCTGTACACCTGTAGTTTGCAGGCAGAGCATCTGACCAGCTTACAAAATTACAGTTTCATCTCTGGCCTGTTGAGGAACTAAGAGATCTTCTCCTGGATAGCTTTATGTCAATGATGGAGACACAGTGGCCTTGTGATTTGTGTGCTTTCCTCCAGCCCTACATGTAGTTGTCCGGGTTAGAGCCCTGCATGGGGACATTGTGTTGTGTTCTCAAGCTAGACACTTAACTCTCACAGTAGTCTGCATAGCTTGGCGGTTTGAGGGCTTGGCTGTTTGAGGGTGCAGGCTACTCTCACAGTGCCTCTCTCCACCCAGATGTATAAATGTGCAGTTGCAAATTTACTATTGGGAGTACCCTACAACGGACTAGTTAGCATCGCAAGGGAGGGGGGGGGGGGATATAAATACTCCTAGTCACTTAATGCTACAGAGATAAGTACCTCCCTGATGGGCCACTTTGCTTGTATGCAGACTTCCAAAAGTTAAAGTCATTGTGATATCTTAAGTTTGTTTTTGTTTGTGTCAATTCAGCAGCTGACCAAACTGGTCCATCGGTACAAAGCATAAGCAGAAACAGAGGATTTCAGTCAACCAGGACAGGTACATGTAGATATATGGCTTATTGACCAGGTGTGAGGTCAAGATAACCTCTTACTAAGTGTGAGGGCTGTACTGGGGAATATTGGCCCGAGGTCGTGGCAGTACAAAAACGACCGAGGGCCAATTTTCCCCAGTACAGCTCAAGCTACAATCATGGACAAAAGTGTTGACACATTTGAGCAAAACAAACGCTTTCCATCGGCGTCCGTCCGTAACTTCAAAAAGTATCTTTTTTGTTGATAGCCAATCCCCCCCTCCCCCTTTTCAATGTTGCAATATGCTCCGTGGACACTTTCACCTGGTTACAACATTGAAAAGGGGGGAGGGGGTCGAAATGTCAGAATTACACATTGAAAAACTCACTCGTTGAACAAAACGGGTCTTTTTCGGAGAGTGTCTCAGCTACTTTTGTCCATGATTGTAGCTAGGTTAGTACTAAGTAGTTTATCATGTGGCACTCAGGTCATGCCTGTTTTGAATTTGCTGGATTTCGAAAACAAAAAAAACAAAGCCGATGACCGTTTCCATGGAAATCGTGACTAAGAAAGAACCAATCAGAACGTTCAGATTTACCTTGCCATATAATAAATATGGGTTATTGGCCAAATGTGAGGTCAAGATGGTTGGATATTAGCCAAGTTCGAGGCCAATATCCAGCCATCTTGACTGAACATGGTTGGCAAATGACGGATTTATTGTATGGCTTTAACGGAGATTTTTCCAGCAGGACACGGCAGGTGGTCCTGGGCGGACAAGATAGCTCCATCTTGCCAGCTCAGGTAGCCAATCACAGTGCAGAATTTGTTTTATCTTGCTTGCTTGCGAGCTAGCCATATGATAAGGCTGGATATTGGCCAAGTTCTCTTTTTTTGCATGTTTATGAACTGAGGCAGAGTTGAGGTCCATACTTGCCAAAAAAATTAGGCCAATATCCAGCCATCTTGACCAAACAAGCTTGGTTGTTAAATGATTTACATGTATTATATGGCTTTGGGAACAATTTCCTTGTGGGACACAGCACATAGTACCGAGCTGGCAATATCTTGCTTCCTTACATTGTAGGTAGCCAATCTCAGTGCATGATACAGTTCATTTTGCTTGCTCACGGGTTACCCATACAACAAATGAAATTATTTACAAGTGCCAACTTTATTTTAAATTGATTTGAAACTGTGCTAGTAAGAAATTTTTGGAGGCTAGTGAGAATGACTGTTATTAAACAATTATTGGATGAGGTTGAGCATGATATCATGAATTATCAAAACCGAGGTCTGTGTTATCTGCCGAAGCCCAAAGCTGAGGCAGATAACACAGACACGAGGTTTTGATAATTCATGATATCATGCGAAAACCGAATTCAATAATTGTTTTATTATACATTTATCACATTATTCACCCTCAGAAACAGAAGCGAAGCGTTTAGCCATTTCGTTTTTGAGTAGAACACTCCAAGGGGCTTAGTAACCAGGCAGACATTGAACTTGACATGATAAATGCAATATCTGCTGCAGATATTGCATTTATCATGTCAAGTTCGCAAGCTATTGTGAATTGATTGCATGCTCTCGACCAATCAGATTTTTCATAGTGAGTCTGGTGTATAATAAAAGCCATGCATGGTAAGATACTGTATATCCACTTGTTGAGTAATCCATGAAATTCTAGGAGATTTCCATCACCTCATTCAAATTATTCTATTTGATTCTTGCAGCAGGCTTAAGTTTTAATCGCGGACCTGAAGAGAACCCGTGGATTACAAGAGATCGTTTGACTCCCACGTCAGCTGCTGAGGCCAGCCCATCTTTCGTGACAGAGAAAGGAAACACTGTCGCGTCACCCGAAGAAACAGATGTCAACACCAAGTGTATTATCTGCATGGAGAACCCCAAAAATGCCACACTTATTCACGGCGACACTGGGCACTGCTGCTGCTGCTGGCCCTGTGCACAGGTCTTAAAGCAAAGGAGGGACCCATGCCCTATTTGCAGGGCGCCTATTGAGCACGTGATTAGACAGTTTAATGCTTGAAGAGCAGTGTTACCCTGGTCAATGAGTTGGTGCATATCATTGGATGTTGGCTTTATTTAAGTAAGGAATTTAGAAAGTAGTGAGTATTGTAACAAACAGATAGTTATTTTATGTGTAACACGAAGAAAAGTCAGTTTAAATAGTCCACCAAATTTAAAGATTTCTCACATATTCTTGCTACAGTAATCGAGTCAAAATTGCGGCAAAACAGACCAAACAAAAATCATTGCAGCTGAAATTCGGTTTATAAGTGCGAAGTAACTTGTTTGTGATCCCCTTCCGTTCCCCTATTTTGTTCACTGTAAATTTGACCTTTATTCAGTGTTCAGCATTGTCTAGCTAGTGACCAGACGTGGTCACCTTTTTAAGCTACATGTACAATTAAAACTAAAGAAAATCACTTTTCGACCTAGCAGATCAGTGTTTATAGCTTTAGGCTAATGAGGCCGAGCAATTATAGCTGTACCCTTCTAAAATTGTTTCTCCTGACCATATTAGCCTTCTCTTACATGTGTAAACTCGATTCTCCCTGTTGCGTTTGTTTCTTTTTTTTACGAGTGTCAAGGGGTTGTGTCTTTTAAGGTGATTCCTCAGAAATAAAATTTACCGATGAATTTTTTTGAAACTTTCCCTGAATGTTCTCTACCAAGCACTGTTTCGAAAAATACAATAAAAATGATAGGTCACCGTTCTCTTTCAAGAGATGTGATGGGCCAATCTTACCCCATTTGTGCCTGTACTCGTGCTAATCACGCGCGTTATTTATCGGTCCAAGTTACATTTTGCGGTAGCTCAAAGCATAGTTTATTAAAGTAATACTTGGGAAAAAACTTGGCAGGTAGAAAGTGTCAAACATATAGACCAATAGCATATAAGATTTATGGAAACATCACACTATTTAAAACGGCGTGGACGTAAAGCGTTCGCATAGTCGTTTTTTTCGCGGTCATAATTTGCATCACAGAGTAACGGTTTTGAGAACGCTTTCACCTATATCTTTTTTACCTTCCGATAAAATTTTTTAGTTTTTCTTTAAATAAAGGAGGATAGTATGTTCACTACTATTATGCAATAAAAAATATAGGTCACCATTTTCGCTTAAAAGAAAACGAGCATTTACTTCGCTATCGAGCTTAGCTTTAGTGAAATTTCTTAAGGTGGCTTAATAGGGTTATGCAAGATTACGAAGCGCGCGCCAGTGGCCTCAATCGAAAGTTAATATTCTCGTTCTTTTTGCTATTTTCCTAATCAAAGCTACTGAAACATAACAAACAAGGGCCAAAGTTTGCTGTTCAACAGTCACCTCTGATATCAAGGCTTTTAGTCTCAAATTAAAACTACTCAAACATCGCCATTTTTTGACGTCTGTTTGGCTTTGATTTCAATTTTCTTCAATTTCCTTCGGTAAAATTTTCTGATATGCCCAAACCGGGTAGAGTCTGGCGAGAAGAAACTTTTAAAATCGAAAAAAGTAGGGGTTGTCAAGGTAGTTTTTTTGGCTGAGCGGAAACCTTGTCTTACAAATTTTTCTGATAAATTGAAAGCAAGGAAATCTATTAAGGAATAACTTCTCTGCCAAATCTTAAGGAATTTCACCGAAGGAAATTCGAGAAATCTGATAAGGATTTTTCTATTTTTTCACCTCTATGGCAATCACGTCATCAGAATAGGAACTCGCCAAGATCGCTATGTGAGCATGCGCGAATTTTCGAACCACGCGGTTTTGTCGATGAGCGACTCGACAATGGCGGTCTCATCAAAAGACACTCGAGACCTTTCCGTCCAAATCATTTTCTTTACGTTTTCTTTAAAATGGTTTATCTGTTTCTACTTCTGGGCTGTAACATGAGCTATATTGTTGACTTGTTCGCTGCTTTGCATGAGCTTGCGTCAGCTAGCGCGTGCACATTACTAAAGCTCGCATCATCGGTGCGCGCGCTCTTAAAACCCTATTGAGCCACCTTAACTGCTCTGCTTGCGTGAATTTTTGGGCTCTTGATGCGAGCAAAACTGGGGAGAGTACAAAATGCCTGTGGCCCCTACCTACAGGCATTTTGTACTCTCCCCAGTTTCGCTCGCATCAAGAGACCAAGTTGGCGGCCCGTGAACAGACTGAACAGTCTAGAAATGGAAAAGAGAAAACGGCTAACATCTATCAGAAAATCACGTCTAACTTTCACCGTCAGATGTAAGCCGTCCATAATGTTTCCCTCATCGTGATTACATTTTACACGCGTACCGTAATTCCATCAAAATTCACCGTCCTTTCAATGAACGTAAACTAAATAAGGCGAGAGTGTAAATCCAGCCCTAGCTATGTTGACGAACAGTCTTTAATTTAAATTTACTAAAAATCTCCGTCGGGAGGCCACGTTGAAGAAAATTGTAGACTTGTACTAAAATTTGTCGTTTGAGCATCCGTAAAATGGTCGAGTGACATGTATTTAGCAGTCACCGTATTCAGTTATTAAAGGTATTTACAGGTTTAAGCGTATGTATATTTTACTACTTCAAGCTAGTAACGGGATTTCTGATAACGTTAGCTAAGATGATTAGGGACAACACTGAGAACTTAAATAATTTTTTCATCTATATCTATATAGACATAGTTTAAAACATTCAGTTTCAGTTTATTAGCCACAATTAGTTATACATCACGAAATAATAAATACATTCATAAATTCATAAATTAATAGAAGCGACAAGGAGGGCCATAAGAAACCACGAGGCTTATACGAGATGGACCTCCTAATTAAAATTAGCAATTGAAAAAATGACCAAAAGGAATTACTCAGAAAACAACGACTGATTGGATTTAAAATAATTCAAGAAGACTTGTGTAAAATATGAATACTTGAAATCCCTGCCGTAGTAAAATCTACTTTGATTCAGAGTTGCTGATTTCCATGCAGTTATTACGCTGGAGGAGGCAGCGTGACCGACTGGTCAGGGCGCCGGACTCGCGTTTTCTGCTCTGACCACCATCTGGTGGTGTTCTCAGTATTCTCGATATCAACTCCTTGGCCACACTTGTAAATCGCCAACTGGTCTGCCTCGTTCCAATTGCGATTTTTTATTCCGACTTTTTTTCCCTTTTATTCACGAGTTAAAACTGTCTGTCTGTATAACTTCTAGATATATATCTTAATTCACAAAATGTATTTAAAGGTTAACGTACTCAACGAGTGAATTATCGGGATGTACCTGTCGGGATTTACCTGCACGAGTTCACTAACAGTGAACCAAAAATTTCAATACCGCACGAGGCTTCACCGAGTGCGGTATTGAAAATTTCGAGTTCATTGTTAGTGAACGAGTGCAGGTAGTAAATCCCGATAATTCACGAGCAATGCGTGCGTTAAAATTTTTATTTTGAAAATGGAATACACTGCCAAAAAAAATTATGAAACATTGAGTCAGTCGAAGCCATGGTTTAATGACAGTGGTGTGTTGAATTTACACCATGGCTATTACACCACGATAATGACGTCAAGGAGGTTGTTTCGTCCGTGACAATCCAGTGTCACGTAGTACAAATCAGTCTATCAGAAAATCGGAATTCTTACAGAGTATAAAAGTTGAATAACAATTTTTATTGTTACACAGTTATTCCGCCTGACTAGTTCAAACACCTTGAAACATTTAAAAACCTGAAAACTTTAAGGGAAGCAAGGGCGGCATAATGGTGTAAACACTCTCGCCTCCTAGCAATTTGGTCAGATTCTATCTCGGCGTAACTGCCTGGTGCCATATGCGGGTTGAGTTTGTCGTTTATTTTCGCCTTGCTCCGAGGGGCTCCCCGGGTTCCCCGGGTTCCCCGGTTTTCCTCCCTTACGAAAAACCAATATTTCCAAATTCCAATTCGTTTTAGTTAGAGCCGTGACCTGCCTGAAAAACTAGCAGGACTGACAAGGTTTTCTCTTGAAATAGTGTGACTTAAAGATGCTATCTACAATGTTAAAAAGTTAAGAATCAATTGAAAAACCGAACGTTTTTTTATCCAGGATCAATGGAAAAAGTTTTTTCTCTTTTTTTTTTAACTTTTTAGCCTTGTAAATGGTGTCTTAAATCTTAATTTAATATTAAGAACTTTATAATTTATTGTTACCAAGTATTTCTTAAAATAAAAATATCTTGATTTGTATAATTGTAGGTCTTTGAATGTTATATGCGACTTTTGATTCACACAAATATCTGTAGCTATCAGTTGTATGGCTTATGTTTTTGTTCCATCGCGGACTTTGAAGAATTTCACAAACGCTTTTGTTTGTTATTGTAAATTTCCTTGTTAAGTTGTAAAGTTTAATAAAGGTTTATATAGATGGGAGTGTGGC
>JAHPZR010024493.1:30000-37500 GCA_019787425.1 Platygyra sinensis | reverse complement strand
TATATCGAGTATCACCCCCAGGATAGCTTCTTAGCCGTTTTGGTCTGTAATAGGGTATCGATTTTAGCCAGTCAGGTCTCAAATCTGGTGTGGGTTTTGCACTGTTGCTTTGAATTGGGTATGTTTTTCAGAAGAAGCAAAAAGCCCTTCACAATGCCTTTTTATTACATCGGTCTGAACTCGGGCTCCTGTTACAAGAAAGGTCAGAAAAAGAGTATTGATTGAAGGGTCAGATCTTCAATAGGGTTTCGAATTTTTGGTCAGGTCATAAATAGGGTGGGAAAAATCGTAGATTTTGGTCTTAAATAGGTAAGGGTTGTTTACAGCGAGCCGCACACCAACGAATCTAATTTCTCTGGGAGTAAACCCACCCCGGATCGCTGAGCGTGCTCGCCATCCTTTTCGTATTTTTTTTGATTTTGTCAGTTAGTGAGATTATTTATTTTTAATACCCTTGTTACCACTTGCTTCATTCATTTCAAGCCCCCGGCGTAGCAGCGAAACCGATAAATAAAATTCTTAGCGTTTTGGCACGAACTGAAGAGCTCCCTCCCGGCTCGCGAACGACTGTATTGGCTCAAGGTGATGAGAGAAGCCTGTGATAGGAGACTCAATTTCTTTTCTCATTTGTATTAGTTTTATGGTGGTCTTTCGCTTTTGGAGAATTAGCAAGCAATGTAAGTCATTTTAATGACAGGTTTTTAGCATCATGATCTCTGAAATAAGAAATTGACCAACAGACAAGTGTTTTTAAAATTTTCTTGAATTCTTAATTGCTTGACATGACAAATTGGTAACAATGTCAAGTTTCAATGTTGCATCTATCAGCGAAGATCAAACATCAGGGGTGCCACAGGTCAGGAGATGGTCATGGAAAAAAATTCTTCAGGCTGTAGGTCAGGGAAAAGTCAGGGAATCAGGGAACACTAACAGTTTGAGGAGAAGTGAAATTATAACCCCGGCGATATAACACCATTGAAGGCTGGAAGATAATTTTCGGATCACTTTTGAAAAACGTTAGAAAACTGATCAGTCAACAACTGATGGGGAGAAAAAACTGTATATGTAGGCTGGAGGGTGCTACTCTGATATCTGATATTTCGTGTTTATTTGAACTTTGCGAAATTCGAAGAACATTTGAAATAAATCCTCTTGATCCCGAGGCTGATGATTTTGAAAATAATACAATTTGGTGTGTGTGGAAAATTTGTAAATCCAATGAAATTTAGTTTCTTTCTCTAAGGGGCAAAACTGCCTAACACAAGCCGTATGTTCGACGCTAATGACTTTTCAAGCTTTATTCCCTGCACTGAGTCTGGCTCCAAAAATAGCTTTATCGACATCAATACAGAAATACATTATAAAACAGAAGTTCAGCCTAACATCGGGGGGAAATTGAGAATATTCAGCCTGGGACAGAAACTGGCAATATTCTTCTAAAAAAGAGTGGATTTATATGTCTATTTATATTTTTCTTTACCTAGACCATAAAGAACTACCAATGACAGCGGTCTTTTCAAAAGTCTGCTATTGTCATTGGTCATTGACTTATATTGATAAAGATGGACGACTTTTAATAATTTCTGATCTTCCGGTGAACTGTTAATCGTTTGGAAACGCGTGTGCCGTTTACAATACTTGAACCGCAGGAGACCAAGCTGGCGACCGCATATTTCATTCTCTAAGCGCATTTTTGCGATGTAAAGGAAACCAGGTTGTTTATGACGAACGTCCGTCATCGGGTACATTTCCACGAGGAAACTAGTCGAGTGCCAGCTCAGTCCACAAAGTAGAGGCAACACTCGACGTAACAAATTTAACCTCGGATTATCTTCGTGATACCTTGAAAGGTGCGAGTTAAAGACCGTTAGCGTGATGTCTACTAAGCAGTTAGCGAGGCAAAGGAGTTTGAAAGGGAAAGAAGCGCTCTTGGAATGGTGTAAACAGCAAACGGAGGGCTATAAAGACGTGAATGTCTGCGATCTGACATCCTCTTGGAGGGACGGGCTCGCATTTTGCGCACTCCTGCACCGATTCAGTCCTGAACTCCTGTAAGTATTCGAAGGAGGGTAACCTGTTGTGAAGTCAAAGTAGTTGTTGATAAACCGCGAACTGAACGAAAGCTAGCTAGACAAAGATTGGAACCCCGGCTTATAAGTGGTAACAAGGTTTTTCAACACGGGATATATAGGGAAATCTTTGCTCACTTCCCTAAAAACAATATTGCAACATTTCACGGGTCATATTTATAATACTCCAACATTGATTTGTTTGTTGTGACCTTAAAATTTCGTCGTGGCCATTTCGTCATAACGTGGGGGTACCAAAATTAACTCAGATGAGCTCTTTAATTAAAAACAAATTTTCGTTATCGAAATTTTCAGTGAAACTGGCACTTATTTACTGGAATGCAATACTCCGGGCCAATACACTTGCTCTTTGTATTTGCAATTGCGAAACTCAGGGAAACTACTTAGCAGAACAGAATATTGAAGCAATGAAGCATGGACCAAGACGTGTTTGTAATAAAATATTGGTCTTCAGAAGTAACGAAGCGAAACGCGACGTATAACAAAGCCGGATGTCGGAGTGTTTTTTTGTTTTCTGTGGCTAAACAATAAATGCGCTTCCATAAGGAAACACACAAAAGTTAAAATTAAAAACTGGCATTGCGTGGTAGGATAAAAAGATTTGTCAGTAATGGAACTTTATCATTGTTTCAATCGAATCAAGATAAGCCTAATGGAAAAACCCTGAAAATGATATTTATGTATCGGTAGCACGTAAGATATGAACGTATATTGTTTCTTTGGATGGCTCTGCATTTCAGCAGAGTTTTGTTCTTTTTTGTCTTCATTTCCGTGTCGAAGAAAGGTGAATGCCGATAGCGAAAAGGTTTAAACTTAAATTCGCTAAAATGTTGCTTTTAAGGTTCTTGGACAGATACGAAACAACATTGATGATCAAACCTCAAAAGGTAACGAGGTCAGGCTCAACTGACAGGCTTTTTTTGGTCGGCTGTTTAATGAATTTTCTCGGTGCTTGAGGCCTTGTAGAGAGCAACAAAGCCCTCGAAACTAGAGCATGTCATAAACTGAGGAATAATCACTTATTAGTAGCTAGGTACAATTATTTTCTGTCGTGGAGAAATCTTGACGGATTTTGCTACGTGTTAGGAACACTTAAAGCTGACCTGTTGAATTGGAGCCAGATCAGTTAAGGAAGCAAAATAGAAAAAAAAAGAAAACCGATGTTTTATCCAATTGTGTAGAAAGCGTTCGGTCTGACGTCAGTCGTTAATTGTATTTGATGTCACGTCAGCGAAAATGTTATCGAATTATTGTCCTGTTTTTTTTTACGGCGTGTAGATAATATATATACAGCTCTGAATTGAAGCCACTCATTAACTGAGAATAAATTAAAAGCATCTGATTGAGGGCGATCGAGAAGCGCACGGAAATGGAATTTTATCCCGTTTCGTCACGTTTCGTTTCGTGTTTTCTTTCTCCAAGTTGCAAAATTAAACTTTTCCATTCGTACCAAGAATTTTGGAACAAACTAGGAAGGTTATTGCTCGTAGTCTATTGCCCCTAGGTTAATTTCAGAATTACGACTTTTCAGTTGAATTATCGTACAGAATGATTAATACACAATATTAACAAAGCCTTCTGGCGGTAGCCCCTCAGATTATGCCACTCACCCCCTATGGCGGTCTACACAGTGGAGAAGAACCCGGGAACTTTGTAGTATCGTATATATCAGCAGTGTTGACCAGCGTGTAGGCTTTTGTACATTATGCTTTTATTTCTCCACTAAAATGCTCCACCTTAATGTTCCATTTTTCCCACTTAAATGCTCGGTTTCCCTCCAAAAAGTCATTAAAATGCTCGGTTAATGCTCATACATAGGTGTTTTAAAATTTTCGTAATTTTAACGTCTAAACACAATTAACAGTTCAGAGTGCTTAATAAAAACGTATACTTTGTAGAACAAGTTAACAACACCAGAAGATAATTCTCAAAATCATCTGTTGTTCTGTTAATCTTTTGTCTCCTTTCAGTGATACTTAAGTGAAGAGGTTAAGTCTTTATTTTCTGGTAAAAAATAGTTTTATTTCCATGCTCTGTGGAAATATTATTAATTTTCCTGTAAAATGCCACTAAAATGCTCGAATAATGCTCAATGCTTTTGCCTCGCTAAAATGCTCGAAAAAATGCTAGCATAATGTAAAAAAGCCTACCAGCGTGAAAATAAGCTACGAGGAAAAAATTATGACAATAAAAGCAAACCAGACCCAATGCTTCAAAGATTGCTGCTCAGTTGTTATTGTTGTTGTTGTTGTTGTTGTTGTTATTGTTGTTGCTGTTGTTGTTTTATATTCTCTCTTTATCTTTACAGTAAGTTTGATGACCTGTCCAAGGAGGACGCTTTGAAAAACAATGAATTGGTGAGTTGATCGTTTTAGTCAGAACTGGTCTTAAAGAGGATTTTCAGTCCGTACAGGGGTATTCTCATGATGCGTGATTAGCTGATTTTATTTTCCGTGAAACGTGAATTTAGGAAATTATTCTTCGTGATTTATTTTGAAACGCGAGTGCTCGCGGGAATGGTTACAGTCATCTATCGAGAGTGAGTTAGGTATGTATTTCAGCAATGTGAAGCCTTGACTTAGCCTTTCACGATTTTGCTTTCTTCAGACACTCTTTATAATGTAAGAACTGATTATTAAAAGGAGTATCTTACTTGCTTATTTTCGTGATGCGGGAAAACGAAATTTTTGCATCCGTATGAAACTGTGATCCGTGCCAGAGACCCTCCGCCCCCGCCCCCGTACGACCCTCTGTTACATAATCTGCGAAAGAACTTGTCGAGAACTATCAATTTTAATTCTGTATTGTATTTTATATTAATATGTGTCCCCTTAATAGCATGGGCTTCTCCTGCAGGCTACATGGTTTGACATTTAAATAAAAGTTTTTTGTTTGTTTCTTATGGAGAATTAATATTCTCTGACTCTTTTCATTCTCTCAGGGTACTAGTCGAAATACTTGAAATACACTCTCCCAAGTTCGCGATTTTCATTTATTCTCATCTTGACAATGTTTTAAAATGTACGTCATCATCCCTTAACTGAAACTCAGCTGTAAGGGCATTTTCATCGCTTGTGACAAAATCTTAAGATTCCTCATATCTGGACATAAAAACGAAGCTGTATGGAGATTACGGTTAAATTCAATTCAACTAACTTTTAATTTAAACTCACAAAAAAATAGGTTACTCGTCTAACCCTTTGAAAACCGACAGATTTAGCTACTTAAACTCAACCACTGAATAACTAAAGAAGGTTATTTTAATGCGACTCGAGTTTGTTTGTTTGTTTGTTTTTTTAATTTAGGCTTTCAAAATCGCTGAGGAAAAGCTTAAGGTCCCCGCCCTGTTGGATGCGCAGGACCTGGTGTCGATGAAAGTTGTTGACGAATTGAGCGTGATGACGTATGTGTCTATGCTTTACAAACGGATGAACAAACGATCATCATCTGGTGAGATTTGGCTTCATTGGGTTAAATAAAAACTGCGAAATTCTGTCAACTTCTTGCTATAACCTGTCTTATAACTTTTTTCTAACGGTTATTTTACTTCACTGCTGGTGCACGCACTTATAACCGCCAACCTCGTTCCCAGGGCTTTTCCCTTTGAAATTTGACAAAGCCCTGGAAACGAGATTGTTATAACCACTATTTTCGGCGCCAGCTACGGTGGAATTTAATTCGCTGTCAACGCTTCTTCTTACGTGTCACTTAAGAATCCGAATGGGTTTAACTGCTAGAAGAAAATAATTTGAATTTCAAATGTTCACTGAAAAATGACGAGATTTGCAAAATATACTGATAGCTACGAAAATGGGCCTAAATTTTAACTGACAGCCTAGAAATCGGCGAAGATGATGAACTGATGACTCAGATTCTAGCACCTGCACTACCCTGAGCGGGTGATGGACCCAAATTATTATTGCATTTAACCCCCCCCCCCCCCCCCCCCCCACCCCATTAAGCATTGACTTTGAACAGCCCGTATTGTTTTTCCTGGTGTGTAAAGCGGCAAAACTGAGTGGAAAACTGAGCGCTAACTTGTAGGGGGTGTGGAGATGTTAATTGTAAAATTGTTATGTATGTTTTGCTTGAAATTAGAGGGAGGGGGTAACTAAGGCCCTCAAGACCCCCGGCTCCGCAGTTCCTGGGTCGTCTTTATTCCCTGGGCTTTACCCTCGAATTTCGAAGGGGTCCAAGAGTAAAGCCCTGGGAACGAAGTTTAAACCAGCTAAACTGGTATCCAGTTTCAACACGTACAAGGCCAGTTTTATTCGAAGGACCCTAGGATCGAAAAGATACGAGCAGATAACGCATTTTATCTAAAATCGCCCTGCATAAGTGTAATATATTATCGATCTTATCTTTCCTGTACAGCTCCAACAAGTCCTACAGCCAGTTCTCCAACAGGAACAGGTACGTACGTTCCAGAGAGTGTCTTAGCACTCTAAAATGCCCTTCGCATACAACTCCACTCACCACTCCCTCTTCATGAAACAATAGCATTTTGATAAAGAGTACTAAGGTAATCCTTATCCGTACAAAACAAATGAGAGCAAGAAAAAACGTCCACGCAGAATCCAAGACAATCACCTCTAAGTTTGACACCATTCCCAAACTCCCGAACTTTTAAAAAGGTTGTTTGTATGTTTACGGTCGACGATAGCTAGAGCGTCATGAAAAACCCGATATATGACAATCGGATAAAATGCATTAAAGAAAGGAAGTTGCCGTGAGTTACGACGCAGACTCAGGTACAAAATAGATCTCACTAATTTTTGATCGCCAGCTTGTTGATCATGTATGACATTTAACTTAATATCTTAATTATTACAAGGGTCTCAATGAATGTCGAGGAGACCTCTAGAAACCACCAGGCTTATAGTTAAGGCCACCTCGTACATAACAATACAGTTACATCGATATTGCTGCAGTGTGCGGCTTTGCCATTTCAGTAATTATTTTACTAAAAACTCCTGCGGTTTTTTTTTTCTTAAAAGTAGGAAAACTTGATAAAGATGTGATTTGAACAGGAGGGGAATTCCAGATCTTTGAATTTGAGAGAGTACCTATAAAACTAATATCTTCGAGATAAATAATTAAAAATGCTATAAAAATACAAATTTATGAAAAAATTCAGATAGATATAGAGTTCAGTTTGGCTATTTTCCTTTTTTTTTCAGGCCAAGCGAGAAGAACTCTTTTTGATGTCCTCAGAGATGAAAATAACTTTACTGAGATCTGCGAAAAACGGAAAAATCTCAAAAATCGCCTCAGCACCGAGGAGATAAGTCCATTGAGTAAGACAGCTCCCACGGAATCGACATTGGAAGAATTGCAACAGGAAAACAAGAGCTAAGACACAGTGATCATAAAACTAAATTACTTAAGACTTTTTACTTTTAATATGCAA
>JAHPZR010024493.1:17500-25000 GCA_019787425.1 Platygyra sinensis | reverse complement strand
TGCACCAGCGCTTTCTCTCGGGGCGACCACATTCATTCCAGCGCCATTCCACCTTGCAGGTTTTCCATTTTTCGGTTCAGCGCTTAGAAACATGATAACAAATGCACCCATGAGTAAAGCAAAAGAAGACAAAAAATGCCAAAGATCGTGCCAATCGAAAAACTCAAGAATTCCGCATTCTTCGTTGAGATCACGAGAATCTTCTGGTGACGCCGTTTTTTTGGTGGTTTGAAGGCATTGAAATACGCCAAAAGCTGCTAAGAAAAGGCCAACAGTTACGGAGATGTAAAGCGCCTGAAAAAATTTTAGGCAAGTGCAGTAACAATTGCATGAACAGCACCCAGTGCACTTACATAGACACTCACAAAAATGTTCCCTCAGCTTTTGGTGAAGTTCAGCTTTGGCACCAAGAGCCCAAACACTCTCAACAATACAGGTAAAGAGAAACGCTTGAGAAAGATCCATTTGTAGAAAGATCGCTACAAACAGTACAGGTGGAATAATGACACAACCTAAAATGTAGCAGCACGCATTACAACCCATTTCAACAATGTCTCCCTCACACGTTCCTAATGGAAAAACCCCTTTGCGACGTGCGAGTTTATAAAAGGCCCAGAGACCCATTGCGAGCCACCAAATGAACAGAGAGGTGAAAAACACCACTTGCAACGCTATAGCCAGCCCAGATTCGGAGTGATAGAGCGTACCAAGGTAATTGAAGATGAAAAGTGGCACTATGAAATAAAGGAAAAAATTCAGTGCACCTACTGAGAGTTCCTCTACTGGGTGTTGCTCTGCTTGGTAAACTGGGCACTCACTCAATTCCATTCCATTATACACCAACAGAACAGTTAAACCGGCAATTACAAACATGAACGCCGAGTCAAATTGAAATGTGTACCTGCTTGGGCACAAATGATAAAGCAAGGAAAACAATCCTTCAAAAAGCAGCGCCCAGGCAAAGGCATACCCAATGGAATAAGAGTACTTCCTTTTCAGTGCTCGGGCCATTAGTTTCTTCTTTTCTTTGTCTCCCAACGTATGGTTTGGAACAGTCCCCTGTTGAAGATGCGGAGTGATATTGGGACACACGAAAACATGGTTTGGTAGGGCTTCAACTTGACAACCAGAAGAACTTGATTGACAATTGCCTACATTGTTACTAGAGGTCACAGACTTCTCAAGATTCTCACAGAAGAGATACAGCTTTGTTTCCATGTACAGCACGCACACAGTTAAAATCAGTGCGTGGACTATATAAGTTAAGTTACTTATCATTAAGTTAAATGGAATGTCATGATAATCGCTAACTCTATAGCAAAAGTCATTGTAATAACAGTCGTCTCTATCACCTTCTTGGATCATTATATACCAATTTGCAATGACAAATTGGCTCGCACCAACTATAAGTGTAAAACCTGCAACCCCTGTAGCATAAGAGTAGGTTTTAGGACCGCCTGAAAACCAGCAGCTGTATGTTACCTTCATCATGGCGAAAACGAATGTAATCGCACGTACGCACTTATTCGATTGAGAATTATTACTATTGTGCTGGCCATTGCTGGACTGAATGCCTTGATTTCTGTTACTCACGTTAACTATAACTAGTGATTCTGGAATATTAACTTCTACAAGATATTCTTTAAAAAGGTACATTGCTAAGCCCGACATTAGTATGCCCAATACCAGTGACACAAAAAATAAAGCACAAAGAGGTCCGGCATAACTGTAATCAAATGACTGTGACAGTGTCAAAGTAACTTTTTTCGACTCACTTTGGTTTAAACTACCTGTTGAGTTTTTCAATGCTATTCCAATGAACCAGCTGGAGGTAGAGTCGGTTAAAGGAGGCTCAGATACCTTAGACAGGGTAATGCGCCCTTTCTTAGCAAAGGAAAGTCGTAGTGACGCCTTCTTGTAATCCACAACGTCTATGTTTTCGTCGACGTCTTGACGGATCTGAGACACTTTCAAGTAAGCTGGTATCTTTGACGTGGAAGTCACAGTTATGTCAAGTTGTCTATCTGAGATATCTTTTGGAGGGTTGAACGGGAAAACGATCGCTTTGGTGCTCTTGACATCGACTGTCTGTGGTATGTCCAACATAACTTCTGAAGGAGTTTGACTTAAGTCAACTGCAAACGACAGGCCACGCGTACCCACCACTGACATGAACCTGGGTTTGACTGAACGGGGAGGACAAATGGTCCGAGAGTTCCAAGCAGGTTTTAGCTGAGAAACTTCCACATGACCAAGTAATGTCGATGATCCTTCAGTTTCATACACAAAAATGTCCAAGAAACCTAAAGGAACAATAAAAAGAAGGCAGGGTCGATTGTGAAGCACTTTTTTATTAGTGTAAAAACTGCGCAAAAGCTACCATCCATTTTTACCAATTCTTTCACTTATGCCAAAGATATTCACTCCTATAACACGAGATATGCCTCTAAAGATAACATACACAAAGTACGAACAAGAACTAACATCGGAAAACAGACTATAGCTTCACTGGCCTCTGAACTTTGGCAAGAATTACCAACTGATCTCAAAAACCTTAGCTCAAACTGTTTTAGTAAACAAGTTAAACAGCATTTACTACGTAAGCAATCTTACCTTTAAAGATCATTTCAAAATAGGATTATCCTTCTTCCCTTTCTGTTTTATAGTCTTATAGCTGCCTGATTGTAGTAGCGCTATGCCTTTTTTTTTTTTTTTTTTTTTTTTTCCCCTTTTTGCATGCATTTTTGCTCTTTTTTTTCGTTTTTTTTTTTTTTTTTTTTTTTTTTTTTCTATTTCATTCCATTTCGCCTTCGCTATACACTTGTGTGAGTGTAAACACCAGTTTGAGTGTAAGCTACAAAAATTACAACATAGCAAGCCTAGGGCTGAACTCGAAAACCTTAGGGTTCATTTTGGCACTAGGCATTTCCTTCGTAAACTATATATAATCTCAAAATTACTTAACATCTTAACATAAAAAAAGAAAATATATATAGATCTCTTGTAACCTTACTTCAAAAGGAAATGCAAATAAAATTATTGTTATTGTTATTATTGTTATTGCAGCATGTGATAGAAAATGAAAGGGTTGGAAAATAAGTTAAGCGGTTGCATGTAGACAAGAATCTAAATTAAAGCTGGTTTCTTAATGCTGCAGCGATCGCTAGCTACAAGTTCCAAAAATATAATTAATGGTACTGAAACCATCCCCTCAGCCCGCCAGATCGATGTTCCAACGAACGTGTTATGGTCACTAAAGAGTGGTTTCCATATGATTGCTCTGACCACTGAACTGTTTTTGCAGATCGCCGCGGTATAGCAATTATTGTTATTTCATGCGTTGCAGACTCGTCTGAACTGAACTAATTCAAAAAACTCAAAGCTCTAGATCTACTTTTGAATACTGATCTGCGAAAGTATATTCGAAGGACTTTACAGTTAAATGTATCTGTAAACAACAGAACGTATTTATTTTAATCCAAATTTTTCGACATACCTTTGTCAATTAGCTTAATTCGATTGATATGGTATTGAAATTTGACATATAAAATATGTTTACTAGTAAAACCCATAATTTTAATCATCTGGATCATCCTTCAGCAACTCTATAGCTTTTAGACTGAGGCAAGGATTGAAGCCAAAGAATACTGTTTTTCGCTTATATTTATCTATCGTCGATTTGAAATGAGCGATACCGCGGACCGAGGCCAATTATGCCTATAAAAACTCCCACAGTTATCTAGAAGCTTCTAGAATTATTCAGTGCATTTGTCTATCGCCGGTTTAAAGGATGAAGCTAACCTCTGAACTAATGTAAAGAGAGTTAAATTCCAAAATGAACTTGATGAATGCGAAAAAATTAGCTGTCGTGGTTCCCGTTCCCTAAAACAAACAGTTAATTCATTTCTAAGAAATCGGGGCATCACGGTGGTGAGCTTGCGTTTTGCACATTAAACTTTTGTTTTAATTCGCGACGTTCCCGCTGCCTTTGCCGGTGTGGTTGCTAAAGCTCCCTAAAAATATTATTTGGTGACTGTACTAAACACTGACATAGCAGTCCGTTTCTCACAATGTATTTTTTCACGAAATCGTTACCGAAAGTGCGTTCCGAATGTGCAAAAGTGTTGTTGCCTCGACTTCTTGATTTGCCTGACAGCCCGAGTTACTCGCTGCTTCGAAGGCCGTAAATAAACGCAGACGAAGAATGGTTTTCTTACACTAGAGAATTAAATTGCTTAAGGAATGATAAGTATCGTACCTTGAGAGTTCCCATTTCTTCTAGCTTTCACATGCAAACAGCTCTCGGGTGTGTCTATTTTCAAAACACAGGAACGCTGCAGATTCCTGTCGTAGGGAAGTGTACCAGTAATTTTCATCACTCCTGGAGACACTGTCTGGTTTTCTAAAACAGTCATGCCTGAAGAACAGACTGCCTGAAGCTCTCCGCGAGCTACAGAAATGCATGAGAATGAAATTAAGCACAGAACGAGAATGAGCATCTTGAACAGTGGAAAACTAGATGCAAACTTTCTCAGAAAACCGGCGAACACCTTATGTTTGTGTGGTTGCCAAGAAGACGGAATGCGTCATGTACGACTAATGTGTAACAGAAAATGAATGTTATTGAAACGCGCTTTGTTTTTAATCTTTTCTATACTTCATTATTTTGACTACTGCTCACCCCTGTGGGATACATGTGGTAAGCAACTGAAAGATAAATTACACCGAAACATTCAGAATCGTGCAGGAAGGGTTGTTACAGGCTCTTCATATGATGTTAGGTCTGCATGCAGATGTGTTGAATGACTTGAAATGGAAAACCCTTGAAACCAGGCGCTACCATACAAAGGCTACCCTTACGTATAAAATCTTCAATGCTCTATCCGGCCCCCAACTGAGTAACTCTATTGTAAAACTCAATGACACTAAAATAAATTACAATTTTAGGAATATCGAGACTGATCTAGAACTTCTAAGGCCATACACAAATTTTCTGAAGCGTAGCTTTGAGTATACCGGTGCAATGTTCTAGAAGAATCTTTCCTATGAGGCAAAGACCGCGCAATCGCTTTCAGATTTCAAACACAAACTTGCCTCGTCGTCTTCCATCTCTTCTACTGGATCGCACTAATTCCATGTTATACGAAATTTATTTAACCAAAATATTTTCTGGAATACCATTTTTTTGGTTTATATGTAGCTCATATTCAATTCAAGCCACCTGTTTGGGATACAGATTTGTCTAATACATTAATCTTTGTCGTGAGGTTTGGCATTGCCTGTGCTGTCAACCTTTGTGTTTATTGAATCATTAATTGTGCTACATACAATTTTTGTCTTTTCAAGTAATTTTCAAGTTACATGTAGCTATGTTGGGTGATCATGTTTCTTAAGTTTTGCATCTGATACATGTATTTTTGTTATCGGGTAATGCATGGTACTTACTCCCTTGGTTTACTGTTGGGTACAGTTTAAGTTAAGTGGGTGCAGGAGCCCATTACCAGGAGCCTGCAACTCCTATAATAAGCCAATGCAACGGCATTTTTACAGACCAGTCTATTTTTAGATATTTTCCCCGCGAAATAGGTCAGTTCCAGTCTACATGAGCACGCTTCGGTAAGAATAAAACAATGCGGCCTCACGTGAACATGTCGAAATGTCAACATTAGTCCGTGCTTGTGATTGCAATTGGTCACTGAGGTTCCTGTGGGGATCTGAATTTGAGATAAATTCAAACTAAAAATAGATCGGTCTGTGAAAACGCCGTGACAGGAATATGGGAAAGTTGCAGGCTTCCAGTGATGGGCTCCTGGTGGGTGCTATGTCCCTGTTTATAATGTCTTCCTGAACCCTCATGTGCTCATTTCAGTGGGTACTTGTAAGCGTTTGGTACTTGGGATGATATCTGCATGCATTTTGGTGGTGGCTTGTTGCCCTGAGCCAGTCATGCAATTTTTAGTGCCCCTAGGATAATAAGAATAAATAACTAAATAAATAGATAAATTAAAAAAACACAGTTTTGCATCTCGGGACAGTTTTCTTTACACATGCTTTAATACCACAATTCAATATTGATATTTTACCTTTGGCACTGTGTCCCAAGCAAAAAGGGGCAGTTTGCTTATAGCTATTTAAGCCAGTTTTAGTACCTTGGGGTTGAAGAATACAATTAATTAATATATAACATCTCCGACACAGGGTATTGCACCTTAACAATAGCAGAAACGTGAGAGCACTGGGGCGAGTTTCTTATATCGATTAGATTAAAAATCTAAACATCTCAGCTGAAATGTTCATGAATGAAAAGCTACCCAACCAAGTTTAAGAGTTTTTAGTAAAAAATTGTCCAAATGGGAGCCTTGCAAAAGTCGCAAAATTCCATACAAACCCTTATAATATTTTGGCCTGTCTACCCAATCCATACAAACTCTCTATTTTGGGTAACATTTGAAGAGCTACCATTTTGCCATTTTCCTCCTCCAAATACTTGTATTCGTAGTAAAGACTCTCAAATTTAGTTGATCTTTCATTTGAACATCTTATTTTTCAAACAAACAGAAAAACAACCATACTCTTACCCAGCCCTCTCACGTTTCTGCAATGGCCTATGGATATTATATAGCAAGTTGTTGCATTTTACCATTGTGTTATGGGATACAGAGTATATTGGCATCATTCATACAAATTTTCCCTTAAATGGCCTTCATTAGTTTTACCATTTCTTTGTACAATTTCATCACTGCTTGCCACGGCATCGCTAGATTTATTCAACCTCTACCATTCAATATTTGAGTTTATTATATAAAAGTCAGTGGTATATCGAGTGGTAACAAATTGATAAAAACGATACGATATCCTCGCATGTGAAGATATGATATCTTCACACGTGAAGATATCGATGATTTCACTGACATCAAGTTTGTCTCTTAAATTGTACTTAAGGTGATTCCTCAGAAATAAAAATTGCCGATGAATTTTTTTTAAACCTTCTCTGAATGTTCGCTACAAAGCACTGTTTCGAAAAATAAAATAAAAAAGATAGGTCACCATTCTCGCAAAAGAGATAAAAGAGCCAATCTTGCCCCATTTATGCCTGTACTCGTGCTAATCTCGCGCGTTATTCATTGGTCCACGTTACATTTTGCGGTAGCTGAAAGTACAGTTTATCGAAGTAATACTCGGAAGAAAACTTGACAGGAAGAAAGTATGGAACATATGGAACAATATCACATAAACTTTGTGGAAAAAAATCACACCATTTAAAACGAGGACGAAATGCGTTCGTTGAGTCGATGTTTTCGTGGTCATAATTTAAATCCTAGAGTAATGGTTTTGTGCACGCTTTCAGCTATATCTTTTTTTCCTTCCGATAAATTTTTTCAATTCTTAGTTAGATTAAAGAGGATAACATGGGCACTATTATTATGCCATAAAAAATATAGGTCACCATGCTCGTAAAAGAGAAAACGAGCTTTTATTGCGCTGTCAAGCCTTGCTTGT
>JAHPZR010024493.1:10000-12500 GCA_019787425.1 Platygyra sinensis | reverse complement strand
ATTTGCTTTAAAATATAGATTTTATGCGCGCAAAACAATAAAACACGCTTTTTCTATGTTTTATACTCTGATAAAACATAGGTTTTTGACCAATCAGATCGCGCGCAGGGTCCTATCTATATTTTAAAAGAGATTATGTAGCTAAAGCAATGGTGATCATGTTATCTTCACGTGTGAAGATATCATGTTATCTTCATACGTGAAGAAATCATGTTTACGCGCGAAAGCTCACCTGGTATTTCACTGGTGTTTAAATAATAAATAAATTTTATATTTGAGTGGCACGAACGATATCTCACTCGTTCGCGCTGTTCTTGCCACTCAAACATAAAATTCATATCTTCTCACCACCGTGTCTCGATCAAAAGAGCCATTACCGCTGTGTATTGCCGTTGCGTCACCAAGATACACGACAACTTTCAATATTGATACATTTTCTAAGAATATTAAGGCCTCAAATTTGCACATACCTGAAGAACATGTCCCATTTACCTGATATACCGGAAAAACAGACGGTGAAGGGAGTCGAAGCCAGGAATATCTAACTTTCGCACCAAAGCCATCTTGTTGCGTCCACAGACAAAATGATAAAGAACTGATAAGAAAGCTGCGTTGTTACCAAGCTGGTGAAAAAATTGCGTAGCACAGATTACATTCAACTTACCTGCTCAAAGTGAGGTCAATGTCAACCCCATCCTGTGAAGGAAACCAAGAAATTATCAGACCATTTCACTCCGCGAAATTAAACTGAAAGACTACAGAAGTTTTATTTGTCCCTTACAAGTCATTTCTATGTGCACGCATACCTCAAGAATTCTCAGGTCGTCTTTTTCTACGAAAGAAACACGAAAAGTATTTTGTAAGAGTCGCATCATTTCAAGTTAAGACCGGACAAAACATTCAAGTTAGAATTGCTCATACGATCAATTCTCAGCATGGATTCGACAGAAGACATGGAAAACGAAGTGCTTACCACGTGCAGCCATAGTGGAGCGAAAAGACAACCGGCTGGTTGCCCTGTGCTTTTCCCTCTGTGCTTCGGATGTAAAATGGCGCAAAAAAACACCTGACCGTAGCTTCAGCTTCATTCCTCAATAGCACCAGGTAAACCATTCACGAAAATCATAAATAGCGAGAATGAAAAAGGAATTGGAATAATTTCATTCAAAATACTGCTACCAGCAAAGGTCATCTCGCGATCGCGTCGGACAGGGAAAAAAAATGTTTGTAATATTTCAATGAATATTTATCTCGCGAAATATCAGAAAAAAGGTAAAATTGTGGCCTTGTAAGAAAGTATGTGTTGAACTTTTCGATTACCCGAGCGATTCGATTTCGGGGGATTTGTGAAAATCTCGGTCACCAGACCGTGCTCAACTATAGCCTCGTTCTCATAAGGGAGCCTGCCATGCCCTTGGCATTGATGTGTGGGGGGTACTACCTTTTGTTTTCCCGCTATTAAACGCGCGGTAGGCGGGCGAGATAAAAGAAGATGAGTGAAACATTACCGGTCTGTCCAGTGTAGAAACTAACGCCTAGGGAATTCATTACGAGGCAATTAGGGTTCTCTGAATTACTACTGTCGCCTCTTATGAAATTGAGTGTAATGAAACAATGCACTTATTAGAAACTTAAAAAGACTTTTTCATTAATATTGTACCTTGCTGTGCGCGGGAAACTCACATATTCTATAACGAAATTCAATGCTATCGACACAATTCTCTTTGTTCATGCACATCTTTGCCTACTTTCATTTTCAAAATTCTGAACTGAAGCTTAGTTCAGTTTGAGCTGTATCCAGTTCGCGTTAGATTTGCTGACTTTTACCAATGCGAACTTCACTTTCATGGACAAGTTTCTTGAAAGTTATCCACTATGGCTTAGACTGAAGCCCCGTTTGACAACACTGAGTGGCAACGTTCCTTCATCAAACGGCTTGATTCACGCATTGCCAGGCTCTATCAGTTTACAATCATGACAAGAAGTATTTCACTGAACTGTACTGTACAAATCGGCAACGTGGGAGTAACCAATCTATCCATACAGTCTATCCTTTTTTCTTGATCGCGTTCACATGTTAGGTCAGCCTATCCGGGTAACCTGCTTCGGTGGGGTGAGAATGGGGTAGCCCGCCTAACCGGACTAATCAAATCACTCGAGCGTGGGGAGGTATTTCGACGACTTCATGATCACCTCCAAAACCGCCCTACGCTGATGACATTGACAATACTGGCGACAACTTAGGCGTGGAAACGGATATAAAGTTTTGCCGGCAACAACGACATTGAAGCGAAACCAGCTTCATCAGAACAACCGATAGCTCTTTGTTTATGTGCGTGCTTAGCGACCAAGTGATTGCATTCGGGGTTGTATGTGAAGACGAGTATTTCTTTACCACGGGTAGGTGAGGTACTTCAAATCTCAGGTGGTCCCCACTTCCACGCTTTATTGAAATAGCTTGAAATACGTTTAACTTTGTTACAAGGCCACAATTTTACAT
>JAHPZR010024493.1:0-5000 GCA_019787425.1 Platygyra sinensis | reverse complement strand
TTCTATCACATGCTACAATTTTCATGCAGTTTTTACGCTGATAAAATAGTCCTTCACAATCAACCTTGTATTCTTTTTATTGTTACTCTAGGTTTCTTAAACATTTTTGTGTATGAAGCTGAAGGATCATCGCCATTACTTGGTCATGTGGACGTTTCTCAGCTAAAACCTGCTTGGAACTCTCAGACCATTTGTCCTCCCCGTTCAGTCAAACCCAGCGTTAGGTTCATCTCAGTGGTGGGTACGGGTGGCCTGTCGTTTGCGGTCGACTTGAGTCAAACTCCTTCAGAAGTTATGTTGGACATACCACAGACAGTCGATGTCAAGAGCACCAAAGCGATCGTTTTCCCGTTCAACCCTCCAAAAGATATCTCAGATAGACAACTTGACATAACTGTGATTTCCACGTCAAAGATACCAGCTTACTTGAAGGTGTCTCAGATCCGTCAAGACGTCGACGAAAACATAGAAGTTGTGGATTACAAGAAGGCGTCACTACGACTTTCCTTCGCTACGAAAGGGCGCATTACCCTGTCTAAGGTATCTGAGCCTCCTTTAACGGACTCTATCTCCAGCTGGTTCATTGGAATAGCACTGAAAAACTCAACAGGTAGATTAAAACAAAGTGAGTCCAAAAAAGTTACTTTGACACTGTCACAGTCATTTGATTACAGTTATGCCGGACCTATCTGTGCTTTATTTTTTGTGTCACTGGGATTGGGCATACTGATGTCGGGTTTAGGAGTGTACCTCTTTAAAGAATATCTCGTAAAAGTTAATATTCCAGAATCACTAGTTATAGCAAACGTGAGTAACAGAAATCAAGGCATTCAGCCTAGCAATAGTAATAATTCTCAATCGAGTAAGTGCGAACGAGCGATTACATTCGTTTTCGCCATGATGAAGGTAACATACAGCTGCTGGTTTTCAGGCGGTCCTAAAACCTACTCTTATGCTACAGGGGTTGTAGGTTTTGTACTTATGGTTGGTGCGTGTCAATTTGTCATTGCAAACTGGTATATAATGATCCAAGAAGGTGATAGAGACGGCTGTTTTTACAATGACTTTTGCTATAGAGTTAGCGATTATCATGACATTCCTTTGAACTTAATGATAAGTAACTTAACTTACATAGTCCATGCACTGATTTTAACTGTGTGCGTGCTGTACATGGAAACAGAGCTGTATCTCTTCTGTGAAAATCTTGAGAAGTCTGTGACCACTAGTGACCAAAGCACTGCACGTAGTAACAGGCAGGAAAATGGTAACAATGTAGACAATTGTCAATCAACCTCTTCTGGTTGTCAAGTTGAAGCTCTACCAAACCATGTTTTCCTTTGCCCCAATATCACTCCGCATCTTCAACAGGGGACTGTTCCAAAGCATACGTTGGGAGACAAAGAAAAGAAGAAACTAATGGCTCGAGCACTGAAAAGGAAGTACTCTTATTCCATTGGGTATGCCTTTGCCTGGGCGCTTCTTTTTGAAGGATTGTTTTCCTTGCTTTATCATTTGTGCCCAAGCAGGTACACATTTCAATTTGACTCGGCGTTCATGTTTGTAATTGCCGGTTTAACTGTTCTGTTGGTGTATAATGGCATGGAATTGAGTGAGTGCCCAGTTTACCAAGCAGAGCAACAGCCAAGAAAACAACACCAAGTCGAGGCTCACCCAGGAAAGCAGCACCAAGTCGAGGCAAAGTCAGAAGAGAAACAACCAGAAGTGAGGTCAGCAGAGCAACCACGAAGAGTAGAGGATGTCAAGGTAGACTTCAGAAAGCAACACCCAGTCGAGGCTCACCCAGGGGAGCAACACCAAGTCGAGGCAAACTCAGAAGAGAAACAACCAGTAGAGAGGTCAGTACAGCAACAACGAGTATTAAGGGAAGTCAAGGAACACTTCAGAAAGCAACACCCAGTCAAGGCTCACCCAGGAGAGCAGCACCAAATCGAGGCAAACTCAGAAGAGAAACAACCAGTAGAGAGGTCAGTAGAGCAACGAGCAGGAAGGGAAGTCAAGGCACACTTAAGAAAGCAACACCCAGTCGAGGCTCACCCAGGAGAGCAACACCAAGTTGAGACAAACCCAGAAAAGAAACAACCAGTGGAGAGGTCAGTAGAGCAACACCGAGTAGGGGAAATCGAGGCACACTCGGGAATGCAACACCCAGTCGCAGGCTCACCCAGGAGAGCAACATCGAGTCGAGACAAACGCAGAAGAGAAACAACCAGTGGAGAGGTCAGCAGAGCAACACCCAGTAGAGGAACTCTCAGTAGGTGCACTGAATTTTTTCCTTTATTTCATAGTGCCACTTTTCATCTTCAATTACCTTGGTACACTTTATCACTCCGAATCTGGGCTGGTTATAGCGTTGCAAGTGCTGTTTTTCATCGCTCTGGTCTTTTGGTGGCTTGCAATGGGTTGGTGGGCTCTTCATAAGCTTGCACATCGCAAAGGGGTCTTACCATTAGGAACGTGTGAGGGAGACATTGTTGAAATGCGTTGGAATGTGTGCTACTACATTTGTGGTTGTGGCATTGCTCCAATTGTACTGTTTGTGGTGATCTTTCTACTCATGGATCTTTCTCAAGTGTTTCTGTTTACCTGCATTTTTGAGAGTGTTTGGGCTCTTAGTGCCAAAACTAAACTTCCCCAAAAGTTGTGCGCACTACTGTGCCGTTTTTGTAAGTGTTTTTGTAAGTGTTTATGTGAGTGTCTATGTTGTACATGTGAGTGGACTGAATGCTGTTCATGCAATTGTCACTGCACTTGCTTAGAATTTTTTCAGGGGCTTTATATCTTCTTTACAGTTGCCATTTTGGCGGCAGCTATTGGCGTGTTCCAAGGCCTGCAAACCACCGACAAAACAGCGTCACCAGAAGATTCTCGTGATCACAACAAAGAATGTGGAATTCTTGGGTTTTTCGATTGGCACGATCTTTGGCATTTTTTGTCTTCTTTTGCCTTACTCATGGGTGCATTTGTTATCATGTTTATAAGTGCTGAACCGAAAAGAGGGAAAACAGCAGGGTGGAATGGCGCTGAAATGAGTGAGTTTGTTGTGGTGAGGGAAAACGCTGGTGCAAATAAAACTGTCCATGGAGATAACATGGCGGAAGGGACTTAAGTGGTTACCCCATGCAGGACTTTTCTCCAAAACAAACAAAGAAGCTGTTTATGTATTGATTGTGTGGTAGACATTAGGCCATGTAAAATATAACCCCGTTTGAGCAAAATTTTGAAAAGTTGCGAAACCTTTAGACCTCCAGACAAACATGATTTTTCTCTTTTTGATTGTTCTCCTACTACCACGAAACAACTTCAGTTTGTATCGAAACTGTTAGTATCGAAAGGACCGTAAACCGAACCAATTGCAGAACGCCGCTAACTCGATGCCACATTCAGACATCGAAACAATAGCCCTAAGGTTCATACCACATTGAACCCCGAACGTTCCCGTTAAGACCAAATAACGTTGCAGCTCCTGGGAGCCGGTTTAAACAGGGTTTTTAACTTGTTGGAAGCTTTTTGAGCTGCCATGAACACAGGGAGCCCATACAAGCAGTGTGTATTTTTATGTTCGAAATATAAAGAAATGTATGGGAGAATATTGAAGAGTCTTAATATCGTAAACTTATATCGAGGAATGTCTAAGTTAAAGCTCAAAGTAAATGTAAACGTACCTCAGTTGCTTTGTATTGTCGTTTCTGTGGCGCTGAATGGCGAATTTTAGCGATTTGGTGGGTTTTGCGTTACTGTTAACAGTAACGCAAAACCCAAAACAATCGATTTAAATAAGCCAACCAAATGTAGAGTCGCCGGCTTCCCGCCTCTAGGGTCGCGGCTTAAAATTTCCCTGTCTCCAAAAGTAAAACCGCAAGCTTGACATGTACATGTATTTGGAAAAATTAATCGAGCGATAAATCGTTTGTCTCCTCGACTCGAGACTCGATATTCGAATTCGAAGTTTTCGAGTTTCGAGGATCGATTCAAGTTGTTCGAGTTTCGAGTGACTGCCAACTTGAGTTTGACCGGTACTGCAGCAATATTAGTAAGCGTTGTAAATGCACCAATAGCTTTAAAAGAACTGAGTGATTTAAGTTAGATAACTTTACAGTAGTATCGCTGAAAATGTATTCATTTCAGTTGTCCTTCACAAAGATATGCCTAGTACATAGAATAAGGCTTTGCGAGAAAGCACAACTCATATTTTGTAACTTACTGGTGAAATGTAACTTAATTACCATCATTAGTTAACATTTAAAATGTACCGACGAAATGATAAGCCAGATAACTTAACAGAGCAAGCTCAATTTTACTGTAGAAGAACTGTATTCATTTTAGTTTCCCTTAGATTGATGTAACTATAAAGAATAGAGCTTTACTTGTATTTTATAGCTCACTGATGGACTGTGAACCATCAACGGTGATATGAGAATTATTCGTACTACATAATATTAGCTCTAAGATTAAGCATGCCAGTTATAAGTACCTGCTTCGTTTATACTCCTCATCCACTCCATTTCCCCCATATTGACTGACCAATGTGCAAGTCGCAAATATATTCTGAACAGAAAGAGCCTATAAGACCCCTCCCTGCCCTTCCCCGCCAGAAATGAGTTACCTTCGGTACAAGCCTACCTACCCCTTTAAGGTGTGTAAACCCAGGCTTTATAACTGGCATTTTACGATGCAACTACCAGATTATGTTACCTGTTTGGTGTTATTTTATTATATATAGAATCATATATTTGGAGAAGTTCCATTTACATGTAATAGGTGGTAGTTTGTATAATAATAAAAGCTTCTATCGTTTGGTTTTGTTTTAGTTTTTTCCAAAACAAATCATAATCACACATTTTCAAATACACAAGACTGCACGCATAAACACGAGAGATTTAATTGGATACAATCTGCTCTTTTGCCTGAGGTTAGCTTTGAAGTCAGTTTTTGGACATTCCTCTAAGCAAGGCTGCCTGACAGCGCACTTGTCCTCTACA
>JAHPZR010024491.1:15000-50682 GCA_019787425.1 Platygyra sinensis | reverse complement strand
TTGCTCGGTACAATCACCTACGAAAAGAAAAGAAAAGCGTGACATATTCTGTGACAAACTCAGGAAGATTGCGTTACGGTTGCAAGAAAATTGTGTTACAACTAGCCTTAACAAGAATTTTGAAAGGGAATGAAACTGTTACTCACTAAGACCAAATGGGTTTGGTTTAACTGGAGGTTTTATAGGCTCGTCGTAGAAACCATTCGAAGAGAGAGCATATTCTGCTTGAGCAAAGACGCCTTCTTTTGCGTCTATCCAGTCCTTCACAGGAAACTCAAACATTCTTTCTTTCATATCCTTGACAGAAATCTGAGAAAGAAAAGAAATAATGAATAAAAATTGGGCTGAAAAGAAGTGTGGCAACGAAACCTTGTAAAAAGCGGAAAAGGAACTGAGCATAACAGTTTCATTCCCTTTCAAAATTCTTGTAAGGCTAGTTGTAACACAATTTTCTTGCAACCGTAACGCAATCTTCCTGAGTTTGTCACAGAATATGTCACGCTTTTCTTTTCTTTTCGTAGGTGATTGTACCGAGCAATGCCAGCATGGTGGAACATGTGTACAGGGACAGTGTATTTGTCCTTTGAATTACGAGGGGAAACATTGTGAAAACGGTAAATTAATTTGATCATTCGTTTATCGACAACCACTCACTGTGTCTAAAGCGTACACTTATAAAAACAAACAGGGTTAACCAATCACAACACATGTAGCTAACGAAGTGGACCAATCAGAATTTAGTGTGACGCGTGACTGCTGGAAAGAGCGGGAAACGTCACGTCACTCAAATCACGATTAGGTTTTAGTTTTTACTCTGGTTGGCCAAACAACAGTACAAAAAAATACTTTTTGTTCTAAGCGAGACTAAACACAGCTGTGACGACCATTTCTTTGCTTCGAACGCAATGTACATTTTACATGATTTATTTGCGATATTGCCATTCAACCATATGACTCTCTTTTAAACCAATTCCAACAATAACGCAACGATAAACCAAAGCCAAAAACGTTTTCCACAGTCAATTCAATACTGTTCCAAATATAGTCCTAAACAGAATGATACACTATTTGCCTAACCATCTTGTTTTCAACCTGTTCGCAATTCCTTCTGTTTTTAGCTGTATGTTCCGTGTCCTGTTTTAACGGAGGCCAATGTTCTGATCCCGGCTTCAACAACTGCACTTGTCCAAAGGGTTATACAGGCTC
Source organism: Platygyra sinensis (assembly GCA_019787425.1). Taxonomy (NCBI): domain Eukaryota; kingdom Metazoa; phylum Cnidaria; class Anthozoa; order Scleractinia; family Merulinidae; genus Platygyra; species Platygyra sinensis. The sequence continues at coordinate 49,476 of JAHPZR010024491.1, read as the reverse complement.
ATTATGCGAAGCACGTAAGTTTAGTTTCCCTGGTACCTTGTGAGGTCTTCATTTTATACTAGACAGCGTACAAGATGTAATACAAATTTAGAAAATAACCTAAGTCTCTGGGAAAATTCACGAAGCGGAAGCACAGCTGATTGTGGACTATATTTGAAGTAGCTATTTTTCGTGTATCCAATTCCTAACAACAGTCATGATATAACCACTTCCAGACTAGGGAGACAATTCAGTTTGCAGTGAAGTAACTTCAGAAGTAATGACCGGTGACTGATGAGGATCAATCAGTCTTAAGTCTTACAGGGTAGTATTCACAACTACATCCACCACTTCTTACGTTATACCTTCGCCATTCAGTTCAAATGCAGCTTATTTTTAAAAGTGGTGTTACGTCAGAGGTACCTGTAAGAAGAAGAAGCGCGGTAACCTCATGGTTAGTCCGCTTGACTCCAGAGCGAGCGGTCCTGGTTGGAGCTTCGAGCCATGGACGGGCCGTTGTGTTGTGTTCTTGGACAAGATAACTCTCACAGTGCCTCTCTCCACCCATGTGAATAAATGGGTACTGGCGAACTTATGCTGGGGGTAACCCTGCGACGGACTAACACCCCAACCAGGGGGGAGTAGAAATATTCGCTTCATGATAAGCTCCGGCACCTTGGCTCGTGTGAACACTTTTCCTTACCTGCATGATAGTTTGTCCTTTTTTCTAATATAAAATATTTCTCTAGAGCATATCTCCTAATGTGACCAGGCGGTGCTTGACAGATACTAAATATAAACAGTAAAATCGCACTAACGTTTTTTATTTTTCTCAGCTATCTGTGATAACTACTGTGTCCACATTGGTGAATGTACTGAACCAGAGAGCTGTACTTGCCCTCCAGGGTATAGTGGCAAAAGATGCGAGATATGTAAGTTAATACTGGTTTTATTTACCCATACAACTTGAGTCGCAGGTTTGTCATTACTACACTGGCTGCTGAACGGAACTCTAAAAAAGTCCCTGTAGTTCAACGTTTTTCTCTTCCTATTTTACTTCCACACGCAGTGAATTAAGCAGCAGATAGACTGCATGAGTCAGGGTTAATTTTTTGAAAACATCAACATTTTCAAGCAGTGAGATGTCGAGAATTCCTAATTAAAAATAATCAGTGAAGGTATTGATGTACCACGAATAGACCATTTTCATATTCTCGGTATGGGACTGGAACTAGCTCGAAATGGAGGCTCACGCGGAGGAATATCATCAAAAAGAGATTAATTGCATTTGCATTTGAAAACATTTCCCACATTAGCCTCGGTTGCAAGCTAGTCCCAGTCCTATACCGTGAACTCGAAAACGGTATATTCAGTGTATTCTCCAAATGGCTTTTAAAAATAGTAAATGAGAATTTATATTTTGACTTGGGCTGAGTCAGGTCTTTTCTTGCGGTCAGGTGTGTTGGGAAAAAAGAAACAACTATTTCAAATGTGTAGTTTTGGTTGTGGATCGAGTTCTTAAGGTTTTAAGACGGAATCCGCCAGACGTTGGAGTAACAAGTGGACAAAAATCTAGTACCAAGATTATTTACATTGTATTGCAAACTTCTGTAGGGCTCTTTTAATTATCTTCTCAAAACAATTCATTTCTAGCAACACCAAACGTCGAAAACGAATGTTGAACTTCGTATGAAACGCTTAAAAGTTTTGGTGAAATGAAACTGATGATGGAATTTTGCCTGTGTTTCCACAAAATCACTGAACTTTGAAATCTATTTTCTCTCGTTCCCGTGGGAAATTATTTTTCGGTGTTATTTCAGGCAATTATTTATGTATTTAGCTTTAAAAAAATGTAAAAATGACTGAAAAATATTTAAAATTACTCTGGTACAGATTTTTGTCCACTAAAACCTGAAATTGCTCCATCTTCTTTCGGATTTCGTCTTAATTACCTGCTAGGTATCCCCTCCCTTCACCTACTGTGTTTTTCCACTTAGCTGCTTGTGTGCCAGACTGTCTAAATGGCGGGACTTGTAACAATGGTACTTGTCAATGTGCACATGGCTACTCAGGCCCAGCTTGCAGACTTGGTAAGTCCTTTATTTAAGGAACATACATATTTAATTTTTTGTTTTCTCTCAAGGTGGAGACCGGTACAATATGTTTTGTATTATTAAACACGTCTTAAAAACTCCGTTACAGCAGTCTTCCCTGAAAGAAACAAAAAGGTTCCTCATGCAGTCTGGTTTACAATGGGAAAGGAAATTTGAATAATACTGACTAGTAATCTGTAGTACTCAATGTGTGTTTTTCCTGGAAAAAGTGCACATTTATTGCTGTAAAGAACTCTAATTTTCAATGTTTCCAGCAATAAAGATGAGGCGTACCTTATAGCGCACTCCATTTTAAGACTGAAGAGCAAAATGATATCTTATTTCAGGCGGAATAATACAAAATTGAGAACTTTATTTCAGACAAGGTCAGATGAACACCGAGTTCTTTGGGCACAGTCCCTCCCTCCACCAGCTCCCCTCCCCCTCCTTTTCTCCCATCCCTCGGATGAAGCTCTTGCTGACCCAGTACCTTTTTTACAGGGAGCCTTTGCGCACTTCCCCCGGATAATGGCCCGTGTTTAGGGGACATACAAGATGCTCTCACTCCAGCCAAGAAAATGAGCCTGACACAGGCTTGTGTTAATTATTTATCGGACATTCACAGCAGCTGTTCCGTGAAAAACAGTTCATCGAGCTTTGCGGAATGTGAAAACATTTGTGGTAGGTTGTTTAACATGTCTGATTTGTTAGGTTACCACAAGTTTGCATCACATGAGTGGTTTGCGAATTTATTTTGACTGACAAGCCTGTTCGCATTCCTATGCCCTTTCCCCGTGACTGTCCGTGATTATCATGCAGTTTAATGCAATTTTTGATCTAAAACATATGACGCTTAAGTTGTCGTTCATCGGGCTGAGCTGAGTACATGAGTGATGAAAAAAGTGGGCCTTCATTTCAATGGACACACACTAGGATTTTTTACACAAAACTTAAACGTTACAACCACCCTGAACGGCATGCTTATGTATTGAACAGTTTCGCATAAATACTGCTCAATAGCATTCAATAACCCAATTTCTATATATTGAAACTCAGCCTAACACAATACACCTCAGTATAACTATAATGCTCCAAGGAATAAACCCCATAAGCTCTGTAGATATTCCCCAGACCCTTGTACTGTGATCTATTGTTTTAGGCTGAATTTTGATATATGGAAATTGGTCTATTGACTGGGCTTTTCATATGTTTCTGTTTTGTTTTGTTTTATTTTTTCCCTGTGTTTTTTTTTTTTTTTAAATCATTATTTTCATATATTTGGTCTGTTTGTATTTCTGAATTGACGAGTAGTTTTGAATCTTGCAACCTTTTCCTGGTGTTTTTTCTGATTGACTGTGCTTCTTCTTTTTTTTCCCGATGGAGGATAATACGCGTCTCTCCCACGCGTTCTGCAAACGCGCTTGACCTGCAATTCGTGTGTGCTTTGCAACACGGGTACGCCCTGCAACTCGCGTGTGCTTTGTAACACGCGCGCACCCTGTAACTCTCGTGCGCCTAACATCTCGCGCGCTCCCGTAACTCGCGCCCAATATTTTTGAAAGCTTTGTGCTTGAAAAGCGGGCTAAGCTTCGTTGAACCTGCTAAATGAAACTGCACACCTGCTGGTATAATTCACTGGGATATTTGGAAAGTATCCCCCGCAGCAGGCGGAGTAGATAACCTACGTGTCAACTATGGGCTTTTGTCAGTAGTAGATTCTCTCGGTGGTTTCCAACAAAAACAGCCAAAATATTTTAAGTTGTAAAAAATAACATTGAAAAATAATATTGTCAGTTTTCCATGTGTTGCGTGCCCAGGTTTCCATGCTGTTACTCACGACTTTGTGTGTTTGTTCATGCTCCATCTCATGGATCTACAGCAAGCGGAAACGATGTGCGTGATGTTTTCAGGACCCAAATTAGTTTTAGATCTGATGGGAAAAAGACCAATGAAGCCAGATGTATTTATTATTATCTTTAAAAAGTACACGAGAAGGTTGAGAATCTACAACTGTCAATTGCGCCAGGATAATTCCTACTCCCAGACCACCTTCGTATTTTTCCACTATTTTATTGGATGGCAAAGACTTCCTGGCTCAAAATGAAATTTGCCGGTTGTGCGCGTGTTCCGAGACTACATGAGGTCCTTGACTAGCATTTTATCAGAAACGCTCATCCGACTAATCCTGTAGATGACGTAAAGGGTGTAAATTTGATATTACTTGTTAAAACACGATATTCTTTGACTGTGGTCAGGATTATAGTGTATTAGTGATCACGAAAAGAAATAATTTTTATGTTGCGACAAACGTGCGAAGTCTCATGATTTTTAGTAAAAAAAAATACAAGGTCATTATTTTAAAATTAAAACCAAGTTGGTCGATCACGTTCTGGCATGATCTCACGTTTTACGTTATTTACACAGATGTCCAAGGAAAATTTTAGAAGTCCAAAATTTAATCTTGGTATATTTACATTTTTTGATAACCAGTTTTTCTGTATGCTTTGCCTGACAGTTATACCTGTAAGAAATTACCTACGTGTGGTCAAAGCGCGGTGTTGGAATTAAGACCGCCGGCGATATTGTATATCTTTTGATATAATAACTGAAGAATATCTCATCTGAAATAATGAGAGCCTCAAACATTGATAAATATTTTTTAATTTAGTGGTGAGATATGTATTTTGAAATGGGTTTGTTTAGAAAACAATCTCGGAGTTCGATTAACTTATTTTACTAACGTTAATTCTGTTCGCCCCGTGAACATGATAACATTCCAAAGTTTACACTATACACTATAGTAAGCGGTTTCGTGTTGTGTCACCACATGAACGTTGAGCGTACGTTAGTGGTTGTTTCTTTGGCTGTTCAACTTTCAGAGGACCGCTGGTTTTTAATGAGAACTTTGTACATGCATTATTTTTATCTTATTTTATTTCTTTTTTACCGGCTTCGTCTCCGAAATTGAGTTGTACGTTTCCATGACGGTCGCAGCAGTATAACCGAATATAGTTCTCACTTTGTACGATTTAGAAGTCAAGTTATGCTCTTCCGTTTTAAGCCGTTTTGTTCTTACATAAAAACAGAACGCCTTCTAAAAGATATTCAAGTGTGAATCCCAGGGCATTCCCTCATGTACATCCTTGAAATCACTGTGCGTTCCCTGCAAGAACATTAATCAATTTGACACGAATAATATTTTATTGAGTAGAAGATCTTACGCGAAACATCCTAGGGTAGAACATATCAAAGTGCGCTTCTCAATAATAATGCTAACTGTGGATGAACTTTATTCTTGATAAATATTTTGCATTGAGTACTAAATTCGTCACTGATAATATTTTATTGAGTGGAAACGATCTTACGTAATAAAAACAGCATCAAATAGGAAATAGCAAGTGCCAAAACATAAAGGCAATCCGAAGTGAGGACATGGACTCTCGTTCTTAACAACTAAACACGTTTCGTACCCTGCGTGAGTGAAATCCAGTTCGTCATTAGTAATATTGCTTTGAGCAGAAGATCTTACCAGAGAACAAAACGCCCTTAGATAACTCACTGAAATATGAATGCCATTTTGATGGCATTCCCTCGTATATGTGAAAAGCAGAAATTAGGATTCCCTTACGTCAGGAAACCACGTAACAACAATATTTTACGATAACGGTCTTGCCAAGTGTTCATCTACCACAATGGTATTTTCGACATAACAAAATTTTGGTGTAATATCTTCTTTTTCGATGCTTGCAACTGGGTAATGTAATTCCTATACGAGCACTTAAACGCGGATCTTTGTCGCATTGCAAATGGTGGGCATGCTAAAATCAGTGTGCGGCTTTTTGACAAATCTAGAATGCATTGGCATAGGTAGTGAATGATGAATTCTCCAACTAAGGGACATTGTCTCCATGTACCACCAAGCTCTCAAAACTAAAGACAAAAGACGAACTTAATGAAACTGAACGGACGAAGCAAAAAATTGTATTTCGAGACTAAAACGAAAATCATTCATTCTCAACACTATTCTGTACATACGCCGGCAAAGATGGACAAATTGTTAAGTTGTTCGCCGTATTTTCATTTCTTCATTTCCGTTATTTTTATTTTATTGTATTGTATTTTTTTGTTTTTTGAGAAAAGAGCAACCAAAAGAGAAAAACCTTTGTTACGGTCTTCACCAGGTGTTCTTGTATCATACGTGATGTTTGCTACCTTGAATTGACATCTCGCGACGTATAGTTTGTTGAGTTCGTCTTTGTAATCCAGCTGAGTAACAGCCATATTGATCAAAAGTCATATTAAGCACGTGAGAGCCATGCTGGGCGAGAAAACGTGCGATATGCCACGACCTGAATACGAATAATCACAGAGAGAGAACACAACGACAAGGCCATGTTGAAATTTATAACACGGCATGGTACTCACGTCTGTCTTAATATTACACCACCATTACCTGTTTTAACATTTTTGAGGTGAAGGGTAAATGTGCAAGACAGATGTACAGGCCCTTATAATGTGTGTTTCGGGCGCAACCGATCGCCTTCAATATATTGAAATACCGCGGAATTCAAAATTACACATAACAATACGAAGTACTGGGTTTGTCTTTGTGTATGAAGCACGTACTCACTGAAACAAAAAAGTAAATCGATCATTAAATATTATGTGTATATTGATAAGTCGCGGTTAAGAAGCTGTTTCCTCGATTTGGTGCTTCTCGCTTCTCTTTTTGAGCTTTTTCATTGTTATTTTCTTATTGCTCTATCCCTGTACCGTAAAATACATGTACGACGTGATGTTTGAGAAACTCTTAACAACGGATAAAATGTCTCAAATAATTAGTATTCCACCGGTGTCTTTCAGAAGTGTTTGTTTGCACAACCTTGCATATAAATATTCCCCCCTTGTTTCTTATTTCATATATGCACTATTTGAAGCTATTACAAATGATTTATGGCGTATTTTGATAGCCTGCTACTTTACAAAGCTAAGGTTTATTTTTGTGAGTTATGATGTGCTTAAAAGCAAGAGGAACATGTTTTCTCTAGAAAGCCCAAGAAGTGGCAGTCCTTGTTATTACGGCGCAAACTAATTTGCATTTGGGATTAACTTTATTTGACGTGTGTTCAAACCGCTGACGTTTCTTTCTTTCAGTTCAAGTACCTTGCGTAATAGAAATAATATACTGTATATAATCGTCTTTCAAGCATGTCAATGCATATGTATTAAAATTGCTAAGGACTCTATTTTATTCAATTTCGTTGGAGGAAAGTCGTCACTCTAGGAAGGATTTTAACTCTGTTTACCTTTCCCTGTACGTTTAAATTTAATAATTTTCATTTCGAGACACTCGTGACTGATTAGTAAGAATGGTTAATGCCTCTTTGCGAGCATAAAGGAAGTCAAGAATTCAACCATCACTCATTAGCGTCAGTAATTGAGTAAAAATGCCATTCAGTAATGTTGAGAACTCTATTGACCGACCATTACCCATGTAAGACTTTTATGACTGAAAATGAAACGTTATTTTTCGCGACATAAATTGTGGTGACTGACGCTGTTTTTCACGTTGGGAAAGCGAAATTTTCGAATAAATTATTCACTGAAATTCGTAATTCGTTAAAAAAAGGCATAACTTCGTTAAACGGCATGTAACTACATCCGAGATTTGTGACTAGTTGATCGGTACAACCAACTGGCGATTCTCTTTTTCTAGATAGTCTAGATAGGGATATGCTGACAAAGCTGAAGGGTTTCTGGGGAGCAGATCAGATGCGTCAAGCTACTGGAAACAAAACTTGAGAACGTTCAAAATTTCTTTCGAAAGTTAACTTCGATAATTCAATACATTTGATAACGTGCTTGATTTTGCTTTCTTTAATACGCAGGCTGCATTCTTTCGCCTACGCGAAACAGTGTTGCCGTTTTATAACCGTGCAGTATCTCACGAGCGCAGTGTACGTTTGTGATTGTAGGGTAACACATACCCATGGACAAAAGGCTATTTCACGTCGGATATACACAGCGCTAATCTCCAATATTATGTGATTATCGTATGTGAGCCGCATCTTTCGGACGTACGGAAACCGCTCTTTCTTAAAGCCGGAACATGATAAACAAATTCACAGTCTTATGCCCGGACATTTCAAGATTAACTCGCGATAAACGGAACCGGAATAAGCCGCGCTTCATCATTGACCACTCTTGACTGACGCATTTTAGGATCAAATATTGCGAAATTAATCAGATCCACGCCTTCTGGCCAATTAACTCAACTGTGTACATTTCTCGCTTATAATCAATTATCAATGCAGTTGTCTAGACTCCGCTCAAGCGGAATTAGGCCACAGCTGGCTTCTCCCGAGTTAACATGAGCAGTTCTTCGAAATAAAATTTGATTGTAGAGTTATACACTAACGATGAGCATGCCTAAACAATTCCTGAATCCTCAGCTGAGCGTAGTTCGTGATAATAAGACTCGTATAGGCTTATTTCTTCTCAAAAGGCATTAAAGTCTCTACTGTTGCAGGCTGTTTAGTTATAGAATTCTTTAAGATGCAAATACATGTTAATGGTATCGTAACTCTCGCTATACTTCCAGTTTCTTAACAGTTGTATCTCTGCTCTTAGGTTATTGTCAAAAACGAACTGTTTTCATTCAATGTTCAAAGTTTGCTAATGAAACCTTAGTTTGTAACTGATTTAAAGCTTCTCTGTTTTGGCTAAACTTCAGTTTAAAATCGAAGTTGTGATTTAGAGTCCATGGAGGGGACTGGAGAGGACTTGGGAACGGCGCGGTGGAAAAAGAAGCTGACAGGAAGAATATCTTCCCTCTTTGACAAAAAAAGGATTTCATTTGACAAGGGCGTAGCCGGGGGGGGGGGTCCTGGGGTGCCCGTGACCCCCCCTTTGTAAGCGTTTTTGTAAGCAAACAACCTACAATATTCAGGTGACAATCTGATGAGTACCCTCTGTATGAGTCAGTGTGACCCCCCCTTTGAAAAATCCTGGCTACGCCCATGTTTGAGTACACCCTAAGAAAAAAATGGTGGCTGTACTTTTTATGGTAATGCCTTGTGAACCTAACACCGCCTTCAAGGCACGAAGAAAGCCAAATTTTTGCAACACTTTCCCCTATACTATACCAGAACGCCATCTAAAAGATATCAAGTGTGAAGAGGAGGACATTCCTTCATGTACATTCGTGAAATAACTGCGCGTTGCCTCCAGGGACATTAAATGAATTTGACGAGAATAATAATTTATTGAGTAAAAAATCTTACGCAAAACATCCTAGCCGGGAAGAAAATATAAAAGTGCGAAACACTTGTCAATGACAATCCTAACTGACCTTTTCTTCTTGATAAAGATTGTGCGTACCATGCATGGAATTTAATTTACCTTTTATGATATTTTATGAAATACCAAAGTATCAGAACTTAAAAGCAATTTCAAGTGTGGACGTAACACCCTCATTCTTGGTAACTGAACACTGCGCGGTACACCGTGTGAAATCATATTCATCATTTGTAATATTGCCTTGAGCACAAGATCTTGACCAGAAAAACAAAACGCCCTCCCTTAACGTACTTAAGTAAAATTGCCATTTTATTAGCATTCCTTCGTGTACGTGAAAGCCGGCAGAAATGACGCTTCCTTTACGTAAGGTGACCACAAAACAAAAATATTTACGATAACCGCGGTCTTTTTCAAGTATACCTCTACCCCAATGGGATATTCGACATAATAGAAATTTCGGTGTGATATCTGTTAGATATTTCTATGAATGTTTGCAACAAAGTCTTGTCTTTTGAGACGCTCTTCAATAAGCTTCGGAGCAATTTATCTGTTTTCTTCACGACTAACCGCCGTCTGGTTAGCTATAGCGCTCAGTTGGTAGAGCGCCGGACTGCCGTGTGTCTTAAAATAACTGAGGAGAACGTACTGCCTTTGTTACTATATCTGCAAATGGTTGGTGCATGGGGAAGCAACCAAAAGAGAAAAGCCTTAGTTACGGTCTTGACTAGGTGTTCCTGTTCTAAACGTGATGTTGTCACCGTGAAATGATATCTAGGACGCCTAGTTTATGGAATTCGTCTTTGTAAACCAGCAGAGTTAAAACCATATCGATCAAAAGTCATATTGAGCACGTGAGAGCCATGTTGGGCGAGAAAACGTGCGATATGCCACGACCTGAATACAAATAATCACACGGAGAGAGCACAGAGACAAGGTCATGTTCGAACTTATAACGTGGCATTGCGCCCACGTCTTTCATTACATTACACTAGTATTACCTGTTCTTAACATTTTTGAGGTGGAAAGTAAGTGTTTTAGGTTGATGCACAGACCCTTGACACCGCTTGTTTCGGGCGCAAGCGATCGCCTTCAATATATTTAAATACCCTTTAGTTCAAAGTTACACATAACAATACAAAGTACTGGGTTTGTGTTGGTGTATGAAGCACGTACTCACCGAAACAAAAACAGTAAATCGATCAATAAATATCATGTGTATATTAATAAGTCGCGGTTAAAAAGCAGTGTCCCTGATTTTGTGCTCCGCTGTTTTGAGATTTTTCTCCTTACTTTTCAATCCGTTGTTATTTCCTTATTGCTCTATTCCTGTGCCGTAAAATATATGTTCGACGTGATGTTTGAATAATTAGTATTCCACTGGTGTCTTTCAGAAGTGTTTGTTTGCACAATCTTTGAAGTATTGTTCTCTTGTTAACTTTCCATACCGGCACTATTTGAAGCTGTTGTGAAGTTATTGTGAATGATTTATAGCGTATTTCGTATAGGCCACTACTTTATGAAAAGGTCAGTTTTATTTATCTGAGTTGTAATGTTGCTTTATAGCGAGAGGTACATGTTTTCTCTAGAAAGTCCCAGAAGTGGAAGCCCTAATTATTCGCAACTAATTTGCATTTGGGATTAACTTTGCCGGTTTGACGTGTGTTCAAATCGCTGACGTTTCTTTCATTCAGCTCAAGTGCGTTGCGTAATATACTGTAATCTTCTTTCAAACAAGTAAATGTATGTGTTGAAACTGCTAGGGAATGTGCTTTGTTCAATTTCGTTTGAGAAAGTCAGCACTCCAGGAGAGAGTTAAATCAAACGTAATTTCATTGTCCCATCAGAGTTGCCTTCTGTATGTAAATTTAATTCTTTTCATTTCGCGACACTCGTGACTGAAAAATAGGTCATTACCGATTCGAGTATAAAGAAAGTCCAGAATTCCACAATTTCTCATTTGTGTGAGTAACTGAGTAAAAGTTGCACTATATTGATATATTTTATACGGTATCGGGGGTATTTCAGTAATGTTCAGGAGTGTACGGATTGACAATTAGCGACATAAGACTTACATGACTGATAATGAACATTTATTTATTTGCTGGTCATTTGCTTATTTTAGAGGCGAGAGTTTCTATTTATAATTTGCGGTGACTGACGCAGTATTTCACGTTGGGAAAGCGAAAATTTCGAATAAACTGTGTAATAAAATTCGCGTTTCGTTATTTTTAATTCAAGTCTTTTTACTAATTATGAACTGTAACTTCATGCGAGATTGGTGATTTGGCTGACCGGTACAAGCAGAAAGAGATTCTGTTTTGTCAGGGGGTTAGTGAAGACGCTGAAAAGCCGGGTTGCTAGAGAGCTGATCAGATGCGTGAAACAGTTCGAAACAAAAAAAAATAGGCTTCAACAGTTCTTTCAAAGGTTAACTTTCGATAATTCAATACATTTGATAACGAACCTGCGTATTAAAGCGAAAGAAAAGTCGAGCTGCTTTACTTCGCCTACTCGAAACACTGTCTCCTTATTTCCGTTTGATATCTGTGCCGTATCTCACCGGCGCAGTACACGTTCTCGCTGCTATTAATGAACTATAGCGTAACAAATTGTGCGTTGGATGTACACAGTGCTTATCTCCAATATATGTGATCATCTTTTGTGAGCATCTTTTTGACGTAAGGAAATCGCTCGGGCTTTCTTAAGGCTGCTTAAGGCCGGAACATGATAAGCAAATTCACGATCTTATGCCCGGACGTTTCAAGATTAACTTCAATAAACCGGAAAAAGCCGTGCGCGATGTGCGTTATAGCAGTTTATTCCTCATAGCAGACCACTCTTGACTGACACATATTTGGATCAAATATTCGTGTTAATATTGCGAAATTAATCTGATCCACTCCTTCTTGTCAGTCAACTCAACTGTGTACATTTCTCGCTTATCAGTAATCAATGATTAATGCAGTTGTCTAGACTGCTTTCAAACGGGGTACCCCACAGCTGGCTTCTCCTGAGTTAACATGAACAGTTCTTCGAAATAAAATTAACAGTAATGATAAGCGTGCCTTAAATAATTCCTGATTCCTCAGCTGAGCATATAGTTAACAGTTATTCACCGAAGTGGAGGTGAATAGTACTTGGCTAATCACCTCCCAGCCAGCCAATCAGCGCGCACGAAACGTTTTATTCACTTGTGTGGTATACTAAGCGCAGACGTTAGTAAAGCTAGAAATTTGAAACGTCATAATAAAAACTCGTGTAGGCTCATTTCTTCTTGAAATGCACTAAAACCTATACTGTTGCAGGATTTTTTTCACACTAGAGTTCAAGATACCATTGTAGGGCAATAGAATCGTAGTTCTGGTCGTACATCGATAGTTTCATAACTGTTCAGTGTATTTCTGTTCAGATCACAGTAGGTTACTGTCAAAAACGAAGCAAACAAACTGAAGTTTGCAAATAAAAACTTTTTTGTGTGACTGATTTGAAATTTCTTTTTTTGGGCTTATCTGTTAAAATCGAATTTGTGATATAAGGTCCATGGTGAGGTTTGGAGAAGACTGGAGAACAGCGCGGTGGAAAAAGAAGCTGAGGGAAAGAATATCTTCCCTCTCTGACAGAAAAAAAAGGATTTCATTAGAATTGGTCGTATAACAGCATTGCATGTTTTCTCTGCACAGGTGACGGTGCTCCCATCTGCTCGAGTGTCTGGAAAAGTAACAAATGTGGGACAGAAGTATTAAAGTATTATTTCAACCCTACTACAAACATGTGCGAGGCGTTTAAATACTACAGCTGCCTGGGTAACGACAACAAGTTTGATAGCATACAACTCTGCCAGGATGCTTGTGTTGCCCCAAGTAAGTAACTGAACGGGTACAGGACTTTTTTGAGTTTTCTTTTTTTAATGGAATTTAACTTTCTTCACGTTCGTGGAATCAATATGCCATTGTAAAGGATAGTGGACATTGATCAGAGATTTTTCTTGAAGGGGACGCGGCTTAATCAGTTGTTTAGTAGAAGTAATATTATCGACAACGACGTGTGCTTCGAAATTCATGCAAAGTTCTCTCGCCTCCGTTGTAGCATTCTGGACTCGCGACCACTTTCGTGCGAGCATACTGGAATGCTCAGTAGGTTTTCAATAGACTTGCTCACTTATTGAACTATCGCTATAACGTGTGCTTAGCAGGCTGGAGAGTGATATAACTCGCTTGCGTTGGAGAGGAGAACGCGGGCTGCGTGGAACAGAGCCGTGACGGCTGCCGTATCCGCAGCAAGTGTAGTGCTCTGATTCTAATTAACTCTGCTGCTTTCTCTGTCACTCTCTCAGTCATACTTGTTCTTGATTATTGTTTTTTCTTCCTGGCGTCATTGTCGTCTAATCATGTTGTCGTCGCTTTCAGATGCAAGACGGAGGCGTGAAGATTCCAACAAAACCCATGCGTCCAGGACGAATGGCCATTTTAAAACGATAGTTCAGAGATTAAACGACATTGCAAGACAATCTGCGAGATGAGAAAAGAACTGTACATTACACGAGTGAGATATAAGAGTCTTAAAATGGATCAAAGACAGCAAATGCTTTCTTGACAGCAGAACTGCTGGAGACGCTGTCCATAGGAATATTAGTTTGTTGCTCTGTTCAGTATTCTTTCAAACCGTGTTAACACACTGGTGAATGACTTTCCATGATCACAATTAATTCGCGTTGTGCACAAGTCCGGTGTTATTCCGCGTACTCGAAATGGTGCGAGTTTTATTCTGGTAAAGAAATGTACACTCCATCCATTTTACTTCACCACATACCTGATTCATTTGATTTTACACCAAAAATATATGATCATTCACCTTTGCACCGATCCCATTTTTCGTAAGCGTAATGAACTTAGAAAAGAATAGTTACATTGCTGCCAACAGAGCACAGATTTTAAGGTCGCTTATAAAATCAGTAATATGCATATGCGTTTATTATTGAAACGTGCCGTTCCCTTCGTGTTGTGTTCCTCAAATCAGTTCATATTGTCTTGAATTAAAGGTCGGCGTGAGAGTTATTTTGATTTTAGAGAGAAAAATAAAAGACTTTTAGTATTGTACTGTATATGCATCGCTGAGTTGCGCTGAACTCGATTTTGTATATTTATTAAGGGTTAGCCCTTCAAGTCCAAACCCAGTTTACACCTAAGTTCTTCTTACCGACAACTATACATGTGTATGGTACAGCGAAGGAGAATTTAGCGTCGCATCAACATTCGCCCCTTGTAAGTTGCCAACCTTATCCAATTTGGTTCAGAATGGTAAAAATGTGGACTTAATGTTGGTACAGCAAAAAGGGAAAAATATTTTACTTGATATGGTCCTCATCTCAAAACGTGCAAGTGTAGCTTTCTAATCTGTTATTGTCAGTTTTATATAGAACACTGAATAAATACTGGAGAAATAAAACCTTATTTCAGATTTAGCTGCTTGCCTCTCAAGTCCTTGTTTTCAGTTCTTTTCGCGCGGCAAACTATGTCCTGATAGGAATTTCTTCCCTGTACATAGCCTGTGTACAGCCGTACTCTCCCCTCTAAAACAATGTGAATGGGCCATTGCTTAACTGCATATATCTCCCAGGAAACACGAGTTGGTCTTGAGGCTTCTGAATTTGCAGTACCTGTTGTACCTGGGTACATGCCTGCATGTACCACCCGAATTTCTAACTCTTGTGCCATCCAAGTCTAGGCGCATAATTTTCTTCATATTTTGGAGCTTCTAGGTTCCAAGCACGGTCAACTTTAAAAGGGATTTGGTTTGCCTTCCAATATACTATGAGGACCCATCAGGCAGAGCGACTGAGCGTATTTCTACTCCACCCTGGATGGGATGCTAGTCCATCGCAGGGTTACCCCAAGCATTAAATTCGCCGGTACCCATTTATACACCTGGGTGGAGAGAGGTAAAGAGTTAAGTGTCTTGCCCAGCACAACACAATGTCCCCCGCAAGGGCTCGAAATACGATAAAACTCTGAGAGCTGACAAAACTAGCTACCCAAACGTTAAAACCTGGTGTCAATCGACTAAGAACGTGAGTAATGTAAAACGGTAAAGCTGGACACCATACAGTTTTACTCGAGTAGTCGGTCTCATCTTTTGACAAAACCATTTTGGCCGAAGCCTCCAAAGAAAATTTGGAATATCTTACCTTGGCATGATGTACTGATTCTTGTTAAAAAAAACGAAGAGTGTAAACAATTCATAACCGTGACGAGCTCGGATTAATTAGTTCCCTACAAAATGTAGATGAATAGCAAGAATATTGAACCGAATATATTTTTTCCAGGTAACTGTTTCACCTTGTTAAGGATAGCTTTCCACTAAACCTTCTGTTTGGATCCCTAAAGTTACCACCTTTAGGTCTTGAACACGATTTTTCAGCGCGCTGTATAGGAACTGTCCGTTTGACCTCAACTGCTGCTAGCACTGGCGCGATAGAATATTTCAAACTCTAACGGATGGACAGTTGATTTGAACGCCGCATTTTACATGTGCGGAATCAAATTGGCAAGAAAGAAGGTAGCCTGCGAACAGGCTCCCAGCGAGGTCGGCAAAAAAAATTCGGCGAGCGAGTGGGAGTCGGAGCGTCGTGACTCCGCGAGCGAAGCGAGTGGGACGGCGACGTTTAAAGCCGAACTTATTTATAATAGTATTTGATTCGGCGCATATGAAACGTGACGATTAAACCGGGCCTAAAAATACACAAAGAACCGTGAATCCAATCGATAGAATCGTGAAACAGTTTAACACCCCATGCACCTATATAATTGTCTGGACGCACACGCACTGTGCGCCGGGCTTAATTTCCAGGACTTTCCAAACAACCCGGAAAACGTACGCGTATGCTTTTCACCCCAGGATCAGTTTTCAGTCAAGTTTTTATTTCCTTAGGAAAATCCGAAATAAAGATAGCACCGGCTAAGCATGAGCCACCAAACAATTTGTGCTAAAAATTTGCATTTAATATTAAACTGAAATTAAAATCAAACAAACAGCAAAGCAGGCCCTGCCGATACGGGTTTGGAAGTCTATATTCAGCCGTCAATTTGTCTTCAGCTCACTTCAAGCGAGCTGCTTAAAGCTACCTCCGGTACCGGCGCTCGCTGAAACTCCGAAAGAAGCGTACTCAAAGGATCAGGCTCACGTGTGCTTGTAAGAGTTGAGTGAAATTCATGCTTTTACGCCTGGCAGACATGACAAACTACGATCACGTGGAAAATAATTTACATAAGTAAACATAAGGCTCACGTTTGTTTGCAAGAGTCAACTGAAATTCACGCTTTTAAGCCTGAGTAACACAACAAATACAATCAATTTACATAAGTCACACTCCCGAGTTGTAACGCTCACGCGCACTCGCGCGGGTTGAATAAAATTCACGTTTTTAGGCCTGAGAAGCACACGAATAAAAACCACCTGACAAAATTAATCTACACAACTTAAGTACACTGTCTACTACTTTCAAAATAAACACAGTTCTCTCTTTTGTTGTAAGCCATTTTAATTTCTGGCAGGTCTGTTTAACCACAGTATACATTTCTAAACGTATTTTGCAAACGAGGTAAGTCCAGCAGCGTACAAAAATAAATCGTTTGCTTCATTAACCTTTAAAAGGCGGTTATTTAGTTCTTTCGATGCATTTGCATTCGTGTGCGAATACGGCTGTCACAACATTTTTTTGGCAAAAAAAAAATTGCTCATGTTTGTTAATGTAGGACCTCTTAAAACCTTTGTATACTACGAATGTCGTTGCAAAATGGTTAAATCCAGCATGTTCCTGGAAAATTAAAGCTGGTTTACCGGCGCTGGAAAACCAGCACTGTCTCAAAGGAATTGTCGTCATGATAACCAAATATTTTGAGTTTCATATATTCTTGTTTTAAAAAAAAAACAGGAGCCCATGACACATGAGCTCAGACAAAAACTATTCCTACCAAATGATTAAATGGCCATGGGTCATTCAGTCAGTCAGTTCACGGGTTTATTATTTTTAATATTTTTTGTTATTATTTTCATATTTTTAGCGTGTTTAATCGGCTGAATAGCAACTTTAGTCTCAGCTTCCAAGTATTAATGAAGTTTTGAACGATATGCAAGGTGAGTCAGTTGCAGATTTTCTTAGATTACTTCCACCGTACCTAACCAACCCAGTGTTGTCTGATCTGAGCTAGGTCTCGCACCTTTCGTGCTGCGTTCGAGTTCATTTAGTTTTTTGTTTAGCTCACTAATTCATCTCTTAAGCTCATCAGTTCTATATTCTTGTATACCGAAAGAGAGTAAACTTGCATGCGATCAGTGATACAAGAGATTCTGAAAATTTTGAAAATAGATTTACAGTAACTTGAAGAATTATTGCAACGCTTCTAGGGCGATGATTGAGAAACTCGTGACATGCCGGATTTTCACAAGCGACGCAAGTAGTCAGTCACAAGTCCATTAGTTATGGATCCGCAAAAACGTGTTTCACGAAAACATAAACACTAGCTCACGCAAAATGGTCGGGAGCAAGTTTGTAATTTTTTACCTACTTTTGGACTCCCGCAAGACGGTGTGAAAACAGTTTCATGTTAATCCAAATAAAACCCTCGTTCGATTCCGTCTTCCAGTCTCTCGTGTGATCAAAACTGCATTCCCTGAAGAAGTCAGGCCGTGCCTGAGAAATATTGGAAAATGTACAACAGGTTAACCCCAACCGTGCAAGAGAGAGTGGGAGAAAAACCGTGTGGTCAGCCTTTCTATATTCAATTTGCGATCAGGCTTTTTTTTTTTCTTTTTTTTTTTTTTTAAGGGACAAGGACGCGTCCAAATACAGGGAAGGAGGGTATGATCGCAGGTTATTCTAAGTTCAATTTATAAAAGGGCAGACTAATGAAGCCTTCAGGCTACCCTGCAAGCAGAGGTCCCTTCGATCTTTCGAAAAAAAGTTGAGCATGTGTTCCTTTGTACTTTGCTTCTGGGTTGGGTTTGTTTTATCAGGCCGACATAACAAATCTCTTGCACTTGTGTCGTCTGTAAAAAATATCATAAAGCCGGCAGCGATAGGGCGTTTTTATTTCTTCCCAGACTTCGCCACCGGGAAAACACGTACTCCCGATAGCCGCGGGGGTGGAAACTGTTACAATTATTTTCGTGACTGAGTGATTCCAGAGCTTATCTCTCGCAAAATACTTCGAAAACATATAGAGATTATCTCGGGCAGTTCTTAAGTGCATGGAAAAAAGCAAGTGCGTCGGCCAATTCAGTTGTTAGGTTGAATCAGTTTCAGACGAGCTTTGTTTGTCACTTTGTTTCTTAAACAAACCCTATTCACATAGAACTTTATCTTTGTTAGAACAATGAGTTGATCGAGAAAAAATTCTCTTGACTCAGTTAAACCATCCGGAATTTAAAGAGAGAGCGCGGCAAAGATCATTCGTCAATTTTTGACACCGGGTGTAGTTTGTGTAACATCTTATGAAAGTGAATTTCTTGACATATCGCTACACCAGTCTTGACAAGAAATTTTGCTTCGGTGGGTGTGCTTGTAGACAAATAAATAGCGCTAAAAAAACCTGTGTTGTTTTTCTTTGTTTTGTAGCTATTGTTAGGGTTGGGGTCTATTATGGGTAGTCTTTGTTTTCTTTGTTTTACGTCACTGGTGAGTGTTACAGGTTCCAAACCTGAACATCAAGGATGAGTGAGCCCTTCAATGGCTACATGCTTTACCAATCATAACAAGAACAAGAAAACATTTAACTTTGCTTCGGGCTGTCAAAGAAAATTCATTGAACTCAGAGGTCAGAATTTTCTGCTGGTGCCCATCTCCTGGAAGCTTTCTTTCACA
The DNA here is from genome assembly GCA_019787425.1 of Platygyra sinensis. Classification (NCBI taxonomy): domain Eukaryota; kingdom Metazoa; phylum Cnidaria; class Anthozoa; order Scleractinia; family Merulinidae; genus Platygyra; species Platygyra sinensis. Next base: position 30,246 of record JAHPZR010024491.1, on the reverse strand, counting down.
ATTAAACGGGAAAAAGTAGAGTGTTTTGCCTGAAGATATAACGATCCGAGACGTGTTCACGATTCCGGCGTTCACAGCACGATTTACAGAAAGCAGCTGGTCTTGATAAAAAGCGCGGGTTATTACAAATACCAGGATTATTTGATAACAGAGTTTCTTTTTCTCTCAAAAATTGGCAGTATTCCTCTGGACTGTACACCTAGAAAAAAATGTTTACAGTGCAAGCTAGTGCAATAAAGCTGTCTGCCCGACTTGTTTTTTTTCATTTGTGGAATGTTACAGAAAGCTATTGTACTCGGAATTGTTCATTCAGAACGGTGTTTGTATAGATTCGCTGCCATCGAATAGATATCGTTAGGATGGTCTCAAAAATTGTCACGATCTTCGAACAAGGTGTAAATTAGCTTTATTTCCCGCGCTGAACGTGCCAAAAGATGAAAAGAAAACGTTCCGGCAATCAGGTTTATTGATCATTAATGAATCTCGTGACCAAGCCGCGTGTTTACAATGTGAAGCGTGGGTGCACGTACAAGGGGATTCCTATAAATTCCATTTTGTTTTCATTTCCTTTTAACGGATCGTGGATTATTTTTCATGACTTTTTCTTTTCAACATTCTGAAATTAAAATTGAAATTTTCTGCGCAATTTTCGCAACGTACGTGCTTTCAGAGTTTATTCAGAGTTTGTCATTTGCTTTTTAATATAATTCAATATGGAAAATACATGTTTTTAGAGTTGATTGCTTTTCGTTTGAAATAAAAGCTTGTTGTTAATTGGCACAACTGGACAGAAGTTCTGGCGTTATTGATTTATCAGCTATATTGATTTAGCATTGTTAATTATTTCAAGAGACTCTGGATGGTTTTAAGCGTTTTGAAATTTAAATGTTTTGTTTTTATCTTATTTGATCTAAATCTCGAGGTTCTTACCAACTTTCGATAATGAAATATAATCTTGGAAGGTCTTGTGTAAAGAGCTTAAGAGCGATTATCCTACTGTGTGAAAACCTGTGAAAACTGCCACATTCAATTAAAAATGTTTTTGTAAGGTTTTTCCTTGGGTCCCCTTTAAATTTTAGGTAACGAAAGTACGTGACCCCACAAATTTATAATTTTAAATTCTCGGACCCCTGCCGGAAAAGTATATTTGGCGCCAAACGATATCAATGATAAACAAATTTCTCTAGATCTTTTCACAAGTCAGGCAGGAGATTTGCATTGAGCCAGCTTCTGATAACGCAGCTACACTAGTTTCCCATGTTCATTGGTTGAATTACATATTTCCTCAATTCACAAATTAGCGTTTTAGCTGAAGCGCTCAAGGGCTCACTCACATCCTCAAGCTCTGACAGACTATAAAAAAAAAGTCATCTTCAAGAAACCATTTACATGATTTCCGTTCTCATTTATTGTTAGTTGTTTGCACAATTTCCGGACTTTTTCACATGCTGGGCTTTGTTTAAGAAACAATTCTCTACTGTGCACTTTCTGTCAACTTTCTACTGGTGCTTGGCTGTTTTTTTGGAGTTTCATGAAATATAAGCTTTATCTCGTTCCTAAGCAGGATTACTCGATGAACTGAAATATAATCAGTCTTGCACACGAGATAACCTCATGGGAAGGGTGTGGTTTCATGTTTCTAATTCGGTGCTAGCTAGGTCACAGGTCACCACACTTTCGTGCGGTTTTTCATTTGTCATAATTGTGGATTGTTGAGTGTGGATTTATCAGCTACATTTTACAATTTTCAGTCAACAAAAATTATTCCTTGCTCTTGAGAGCTGTTCGCTGCAGCATTGTCATCGATACTCTCGCCGGCTTTCGAGAGCCTAGGAATGCCATCTGTTGGAGGATTAATAAGCCATTTTGACTTGATTTGTTTACATTAGCTCGCGACCCGCGCGCTTGTCTTCATCCGAAATGCAGTGCGACATCCACTTTTACAAGATTTTGAACGCTTCAAATCTGAAATCTCGAAAGTCAAAAATTAAAAGCTGTAACCTTTCAGAACCGCATTTAGTCGCGCTTGTAGAAAGTTATGGTTCATAGAGCTAGCAATTTAGCAATTAAATTTAGGCTGTTTGTTTGACTCGGTGCCAACAAAGCCGGGATGACGTCGACGTGATCTGTCAAGATCTGTCAAAGTGTCAATCTAACACAATAGAAAGCTGACCGCTCTTAACATACAAATGATGAAACGTGCTTCATATTCACCTCATGAACCGCATGCCAACTATTGCTCGTCAACACTATTTTAAAACGTGCTTGTGTGACAAATTTTCTGAGCCAGCTCAGCCATGTTGATGCATAATTTGCATCCTCTGTTCTGCGTATTGTCCGAACAGAAATTAATCTAAGTAAAGAAAAATGGGCTGACCTGTGTTGATTTGTGGGTCATTCAAGTGTTTCTGATGTTATCATGCTCTATTGTTTCTGAGAAAAGTAGAAAGCACGAACTGTCATAATGTCGCGTTCTGATTGGCTAATCGATCAGGCATGTTATGAATTATGGATTGTTATTTGTAATTTTATATCCAGTTAAAATTGCGAGCACGTACGCCCGCGTAAGTGCTTCAGTGTAAAGGCAAACTAATTATTATCTTGCATCAGTTGTCTTAGAGCATTTGAGCTGGAAGGAGCTTGGTCAAAGAGCGAGTGATAACTTCGAAGTTATGTGCAAAACAGAGCTTTTACAAGAGGACAAGCCAGTATGTCTTCTTCACGACGATATTCCGCTTGCAATGAAAGATTTAAACGTGGCTAAAGTTTACGATTTCGACTTCAAATATGGCCACAAGTCCGCCTTGGATTTCCACCAAGATCTTGCAGCCATCGATTTAAGCATGATGCAAAGCCCAAAACCCACACGTCGGCGGAGAATAAAGCGGAGAAAGTACCCAAAATTCTCGTTTGTTCCTAGTCTAGAGGACATTAAGGAGAACGAACTGTTTGAATCCTCGTCTGATGACGAGAAGAAGGATCTGGCGGCAATTCACCGAGAGCGAGCCTTGAGTTGTGGCATGTCAGTGAAAGAGGAAGGTCGCCGCCATCGCCACAAAAGACATTCTAGAGCTACCAGTGGCAAGGCTTAAACAGATGAGAGCAAGACGAACTCGCCTGATAAACCTGATCCCCAAAATAGCGGGTTTTAATCGTTAATTCGTTCTGCGAAACGTGACTGTATCGCCTTACCGTGATGGCGAAGTTGTGGGGCAACAGCGCGTATCGACTACGTGTTGATAGTCAGGCCTCGAGAATCCTTTGAACAGAAAATAAACTTTGCCAAGACTCGGCAAATGGAAAAGATTTAAGGATTTTTAAACGCGATCAAGGAAAAGAATAGTGCATGGAATGGATGATGAAATGAGCAACTCGAGTTGCAAACAAGCTGGAACTTCGTTGGTTCTCACGTGACGAATGCAAATTTCAAGCGCATTGAAACTAACAAGAAATAAACGCTCCGCAATATCGAACAGTGATAGTTTCGTGAAAGATGAACTTTCGCTTTCACCCTAGAAGCGCTGTTTTATTCGCTGGAGTTGAGTAAGAACATCTACACAAAATTAAAAGCATTAGTTCAGGTTTCAAACAAGGATTTGAATATTTCAAAAAAATATCACTTGTTTGTTTTCTCGTCTTTTGCAGTGTTAACGCGATTCGCTTTGCTTACAATCAAGATGAAACCCCAGAAATATATTGATGTATTATATTTAGGGTAAAAGTGAATTCGAAGATAATCTTTAAGATAGTATGTTGGTTTTTAAAACGACCACAACGCGAAAGGATTTCGCCTTTTCAGTGTAACATTTAGAGTTAAGAATATTAAAAGTTGTTGTGAGTTAACACATTGTGTTGTACTCTTATTTCGATCACTTGTGTTGATTTGAAATGATCCTGCTTAATAATTTCCAGCCTTGACTAAATTTGAAATGCGAGTGAACTAAACATAGCTTGTGTGCGCTTCCTTCTCTTTTTCCAAGAATTTCCTTCCTTTTTATTTTATTTCTGTCGCGGCAAAGATATGCCGGGGGTAGTTCTATGTTAAATTCACCCGCCAATTCAACAAAGTTCTGCAGGAATTTACACGCTCCAGTTGATATTTACCGCGCTAATGTTTATGGCTTTATTCCTGCACAAAGTATGTTGTTGTGAATTTGAGAGCGTCCCAATATTGCTTCATCTTCGAATAATACACAACTTGTTATGTTGTTGAAAGCAATATGTCTGCGTAGTCTGTGGTTCCCTGTATCTGGCGAAAGAAAAAAAGATTTTGATCCAAATAAGAAAAATTCGCTTGGTAGCTGGGTCTTTTCGACAAATACCAGAAATCGATATATCAGATTGACTGAGTGAGGTTCCTTGACTCGACCGATTCAAGCAGAACTAATCCTCTACAACAGAAAAAACGTGACCATTACTTCTTTTCAGATTTTCGTCGTTTTCCCAACCGAAGAGTTAAAATTTCTCACGTTTTTCGAGGGAACTCCGTGGGGAAGAGAACTAAATTCCGGGGGGGGGGGGAGTTAGACCGTGTGAGGTTCGTGTGTTTGGTTAGAGAGGCGAGTGAAAACCCTGTTTGGCGGTTGAAACTGACGGTTTCGTAAACTTCTTCATTTCTGTGCGGATTAAATGAAAATTAAAATTTTGCAATAGTCCCAAGGAGAGTTCATTTAGAGCTATCTAGCGTGTGGAAAATGCAGGCTTGTCTTTCCTTGATAGCCATGAAGGGTCAAGCAGGTCACAGAGAGAAAGCGGAAATCCGATCAAAAGCGACGCGTACACTTCTTATTCCAAAGGGCATTTCAAATATCTTCGTATCAAATTTGTTTTCGAGAAGCAATGGAGGGTGTGTAGCTTTCTAGCACCGAGGAATCAACTTTAATAACAATCGCGGAGTTCGGTGGCTGGCACGTGAGGCTGCCAGCAGCATCAGCCAAATATGCACGTTTGGTTTCTTTTAAATGTTTCATTCCTTCTCCGGCACCTGCTGATATGTTATTGCAAAAGAAGGTTATAGCGCCTTTGATAGTCAAAACAACTGCATATTCGGGCATTCACTGCACATTCCGGCTAGTAACAAGTTCAAGTGGTTCATGAGAGCGAGTGTGAGTAATAAACGCGCGTGGAGTCACCTCACACGCGCCCTGCCACTTGCGCATCGCGCTCATTGTAGACTTTCACTCACACGGATGCGACCTAGTCTAATAAACCGGGGAATCAGTAAACTACTAACTACTGATCAGGATACCATCAGTCTCTGTTGTTTTAAGTCCTGAGACTCCGACTCTCCATAGAAGGTGCCCTGCGAACTTGCAGAATAGATATATTATGCAAAGATTTGGGCAAGGGAGACTGAGGGGTTATGAAGCTTATAATAAAAGAAAGGCCGGATCTGCGAGTCACTCTTGGACCCACCATTCTCTCGTGTTCAGAATTCGTTTCTCCAGTTATTTGCTGGTAATAAACTAGGACAAGTCTAAATATCCCACGCCCCTTTCCGCTTCGACTAACACCCACACGCGTGAAACGTGTTGAGAGGGAAAATGCCGCGTTTCGCGTAACAATTGTTCTCGTTCCGCGTTCCTTTCTCTTTTCTGTTCGACCCAGGAGGAATAAAACGTAGCACTCTTTAGTGAACGGAAAAACATGAGCATCAAATCTAAAAAATGTCAGAAACTTCCGATTTTGAGGCAGGTCAACAAATTTTTCAAAATTGTGCAGAATCTGAGTACCTTGACATACTTTGGCTAACAACAGACACACTTTGTCCGCAAACAGCTGGAATGTAACCTCGCTTTCCACGCCGTTTGAACTCTCTTATGAGTGACAACCACTGCCATTACCAAGTGAAACATAATTCGATAAAACAAATTTGAGCAGTAAATTACCGATTTCACAATGCAACCCGCGCAATGAGCGATGCTAAAGGTCTTCTAAGTGTTTCAGTTATGTAGCATACATGTCAGGTTCTGAAGACAATATCGCTCAAAATGGATATAGTCTACTTTTCTTGTTCACTAATGATGCTACTGCATTGCAGCTGACTAAGGAGATAATCTTACAGTATTTGTTTTGTTAAGGTAAAGAATTTGCGTGGACTTTACCCGGATTAAACCCCTGGGATTTCATCGCTTTCCACCGGATCATGATTGCACAACAACTGACGATGTGTGTACGACAAGCTTCATCCGCGTTACATCCTCCATTTTTTTTTTTCAAAACCGTTTCATTTCTCAGGATATTATTAGAACGGGTGTTTTCAAGACATTGGCACTGTTTTCAAGTCTTTCGCTCTTCAACCTCACTATCGCTGTTGAGAGGAGATCCGGGCTCTACTTGAAAACTGATATTTGTTCTCAGATCCCGGTTTGCTCCTGCTACTCTGTTTCACGCATGCTAAGTACACCTTACTGACCTGGCAAGGGTTCAATAATCAAGGTTCTTCTCTTTTCTTTTCTTCACGAGACGCCTTGGCAGGGGGATGACAGAATATACAGAATGATTTACCAATATACCTAAATCTTCTTCAAACAAGCAACAATGTAGAAAGCGAAGTATATACATGGATGAAACACCAATATTTCGGCTTTAATAATTGGCTTTCTGATCGATCTGCCCCTGGTTCAAACAGTGTGAGGTTAAAATGGGCTCCTGGAAAGGTTTATTGCTGCGTGGCGCGGCATTCTGTTGTTAAAATTAACTCGCAGTGAATTGGTGATCAGTAATCTAACAGTTTTCTCTGTTTCTGCTTCAGTACTCATTTCAGATATGTCGACTTGCTTCCCTTCAGTTACATTTTCTCCATTAACTTTCAGTAAAATAAATAACCTGCTTTAAAAATACTATGAATGTTCCATATCTCGCAAGGCCCTTTCCAGCGGCAGATCTAAGGGAGGAGCCGTGGGGGTTGCCCCCCCCCCCCCTTCCCTACTATTTTGGGTAGAAAAAAAAAAAACAAAACAAAAACAAAACAAAAGGAAGAAAAGGTAACAGGGCCAGCAAAACCACCCCCCCCCCCCCCCCCCCCCATCCCTTCCCTCCCTTTACTCAAGGTTCTGCTTTCGCCCAAAGTGAACTATTGTGTAAAAGGACTTAAAGTTTACGGCGTTTCGTTTTCTCTGCCGAAAAGCGAGACCTTGAATCCGTGCTACGTGTTTGTGTGTATGGTTGTGGCGTGGGGTGATATTCTATTGCTTTTTAATACAATTAAGTATCATTTTTCTAATTCCTTAGTCTTTCCGACTGATCATATGCTTGTTGTTCAGGTGCAACTCTTCAGATCTTCGCGATGTCAACTGGCAGTACATGGCCTGTTTCTGGTTATCACTGACACATCTGACTTTCTTTCAAGAACCACTTCTAATAAGTTGTCGAGATATCACAGTTCTTGAATCTACTTGAAGTCAGTTTCGTTCTTGGATAGCTTGCGGAAGTTCTGCTGAACCTATATGCTGATACTGCCTCTCAGACGATATTTGTTTTAGTAACGCGGGTAATTTGCGCTAACCTTCCGGGAACTATTTTGATGACATTGATTGGTTTTCCTTCCCACGAGTCTATTTCCTTGTTTTTGTTACGACAGTCCGTATACTCGTGACAATGTGTCACCAATCGCTTGAAAAACACCTGGCGGATTTGGTAGTTCTTGAAGTTAGAACAATCATATGACTGCTTCCTCGTTTATTTGTCTCTAAGTGCTTTTGTAAAAATAAAAAAAAGTACTGATACAAAACGTGGTTAATTGTGTATGAAGTCTTGGATTTTCTTAACGTCGCTTGCGTAGTTTTGCGCGCGGCATTAATTGAGTAAACAGCTACCGACAGCAAACGATCACATGATATTTTTGAGCGTATTAGGATGAGAGGACACTTTTCTACCTATGGTGGGATTAAATGTTAACGTTGCAGAGATCCTAACATTGAATTTAGTGAATCACGTGCACATTTCATTACGAAGCTAAAGCTCCCCAAAAATCAGTGTTACAGGAACATCTCTTCAGTCAGTTAATAGTTTCCCCGTATGCAGACACGACACAGTTGCAGCGGAAGGAAATTTGTTCCCTAAAAGCTTAAAATATTTCATTGTTTTCTCAAAAATTACGTGGCTTCCGCGGTAAATGTTTCCTTGTTTTCTTGCCATGGAAACAACATTTTGCAACGTGTTTTCTTGCTTGCGTGGCTCTCGACTTAATCTTGAACAAGCCGTGACTATCCAAACTTATAAAGGAAAAAATATAGGTAAGTAGCAAAAATATATAATCTCGATTCTAAAAAGCCTACTATGCAAGGAAAAGAAACAGTTCGGGGAAGGAATTCAGTATTATTCACTATACGCGACTCTGATCTAATTAGTTCAAAATATTGTGATGTACGAATAAAAATTCCATCTAGAAGTAGAGTTATCAAATAAGCTGTATTACTTCTCCCATTATAGAGGTGGTATTGATCATAACAATTAAATCCTCTTTAAAATTTGGCACAGGAGATCGTTCAGGTCTTATCCGAAACATCTTGCTTAGATGAGATCAGGCGATATTTAGCCATGATTTAACGAACTGTGTTTCAAAGATAGAATATTTATGAGAAGTCAGAGTCCTATATAGATGTGGGTAGAGGCAGGTAGCTTTCATCACGTTTACGTTGGTAATAGGCATGTGCTTGCCCACACTTTCGTTTGAACTGAACACAGCTAGAAAATAATGTTTGTATTATCTAATGATACTAGCTGCTGCGGGAAGTAAAAAATATTCGGGCTAAGGAGGAGTTTGCCATGCCACAAAACTCACACTCCACTAGGGACTGCATTGTTAAAGAAGTTGACTTTTTTCCGTGAATAACGATCTCTCAACATATAACGAATCCGCCCCTGAAATGGATAGAACTTTCCGTTCCTATCCGCTTGAGAATTCGTTTGAATTTACTTAGACAGTTTTCCTGCGAGAGTCTAGCTACACACAGTCAGTTCGCTGTTATGATTACATGAATCAATAAGAAAATTGTTTTACACGTGTACATCGAAAAGCCAGAATCTTCGACCGTTGAGGAGCAATGCGATGATGGCGTCGGATGCTGGTTCACGTCCTAGTTACGTAAAAAACGAACATTATGAAAAATATAATTAACGACCAAATGCTCGTAGCCCAACTCACGAAATTTGTTAATGAATCGTACGTAAGACGGTGTTCCTTCACATTCCAGTTATGACGGAAAATACGGACATAATTAAAACATAATTAACGACCAAATGTTCGGAACCGAACACACGAAGTCTGACGAAGTTCGTGAAGTGATCGTACGTAAGACCTTTGCGACGAGCAATAACACTGAGTCAGTTCGTGACAATCTGCGATATTGTAAACCGGAATTTCTTCTTTGTTCCGTTATCCATAAATGGTGCTGTGAATGTTATACAGTCATAATACAGAAATACGTCCCAGCACTATCAAGTAATAAATGCGGAAAAACACAGGAAAATATTTAGACCAAAGGCTTCAGTCAGCAAAGAATCCAGAATCCTTTGGTTTTCAGTCGGTTAACATGGTATTTGAATTACAAATTACTTGCATCATTGCGGACCAATATTTAAGTCGGCTGGTAAAGGAAATTCTAATGTTTTCCGTGGGTTGAATTCTAGAAATTTATAGAACTTTGTTTTTTTCTGATCCACGTAAACAGGGGTGATGTATCTCTTCTAATTCCACTGGCCTTTCGTGCAAACTCCCGATAACACTTGTCACAATTTGCTCCGTAGAGATTTTTATTTTCTTTGTTTCAATGAATGTTTACAAAGTACTTTCGCTATCAGTTTTCTCTTTAGCTCAGAAGGACCCTTCTCTAAAGGCCAGAAGGGGGGAGAGGGCGACTGTCAAAACGTTTCAAGAGAGGAGTCCCTAAGAACCTCTGGAATCTCATTTTCGTAGGAAAAGCTACAATTTTTTTCAAGAAAGGCACAAATTTTAAATGGAAAATGAAAAAGGCTTTTTTTCTCTACCTTTAAAGCCCTGAAAAGTACCAGGATAATTAAAATGGCAATAACATGCCAAGTTTCTTTTGAGTATGAGTCTCGGACGTCTCCCCCCAGATCTCTGAGTCGCGTGAGGCTCGCTTAGGTATTCAGCTTGGTTGATATTGTGGCCACGATTTTCGAGTACCTGGGCGTTGCTGTAATGCCTTGAAATAAAGCGCCTTGATATTGGTTCTCAGCTGATTGGAGTAAAAAGGCAACCGACGCATCTTATTGAATCATATGAGTTAGAACCGTTGAACAGTGAAGTATCTTTGTTTGCTGACTTTTAACTGAGAAGGAGAGCTATAAACATGCGTCAAAGAGGAACCATATTTCAAGAAGATTCAGTAGTGCCTTTCCAATACGATGAGAAACCGCTTACGATGGGGGACATGGACGCTGTGAAAGGCTGCGATTTTAATTTTAAATATGGCCAAAAATCCGCTTGGGATTATAACGATGATCTGGCAGCAATCGATTTCAGCATGATGCAGAGTCCTAAGGAAAACCGTCATAGGAGGAGAAAACGGAGAAAGTACCCCAAGTTTAGGTTTGTTCCTAGTCTGGAGGACATTAAGGAGAATGAACTGTTTGAAACACAGATGGAAAATTTAAAGAAACTGGAGAAAGATCTCGCCGCGGTTCACGAGGAGCGGGCTCTGAATCGTGGGATGCCTGTGGTTAAAGATGAATGTCGGCGGAGAGACCGCCGTAAAGGACGTTCTAGAAGTTTGAAAGCAAAAATTTAATCGAACGAGAAGATGACGATCTTGCCTATGAGAAATCAAACCCAATGTACGGGTGTAAAACGCTGATTCGTTCCCAGAACCTGGCCAACTTAACCGCGAAACGCTGGGGTCACTGAGGAAACTAACGAGCAACCGTTAAACTGAAGCTTGCGAAGCTATGCCAAATCTCGGCAAACTGAAAGAGATCGAAAATATCTCAAGCCACCGTAAAGGAGAACTTATGGAATAGTTGCCATGATTAGGCGGGAAATAACCAGCTAAGTTGAAGGGAATTCAATGACTGAAACTTTCTCTTTGTCTTCCCCTTTTTTGAATCATTGTAACTGTTTTAAAAAAAACTTCTAAAGGAAAACTAGCCCGAGTTAGAAACAACCGCCTGACGAAAGCGCAATCGTGTTTTCATTAAAGATCAAAGCTGAGCATTTTACTTGTCGATCTGCTCTTTAAAAAGAACTGAGGTCATCAAGGAGAGCCTAGCGGACGCACTTCAGTGCTTTGTAAATATTTTACAAAGCCTGCTGTTCACGCCCATTAAAAGCCTGAGCTTTTTAACAAGTATGTATCAAGTTGTGATATTGCGTTTATCGGAATTTGAGTGTGATGCCTATAAACTGGCCGTTTGTCTGTAAAAGTAATAGTTAAGTGCAACAGATCATTAGAAATTTTTCTTTTCAAATTAAACGTATGCGGTTGGAATAAATATGCAACATTGCAACTTTGGTTGTTTTTCTCGTTTCGGGTCGATTTTCTTGGCGCCAATCCCCAGACCGTGTCGTATTTGTAAACATCGGAGGATAGTGACACGCAAGGAGGACACTTTTGAAGTAGGTTTTTTGTGATGAAAATTGGATTACAGATTATTGGTTGCACCTCAAGATTGAGTAGGAGAAGGCCAATATAGAATACGACTCCTTGCCCGTCAAATACCATTTTTGGAATTTTCTTCCTTTTAAAGTCAAATTATGTTTCCCCTGACTGTGTTGTCAACAAAGAAAACGCAGAGTGTGTTTTCCCGAAACTTTCTCTTCCACGACCTTGGAGTCACCTGTCTTTGGGTTTCAAGGTTTTGGTCGACTCTAGACCTCACCCAATCGCTGCGAAGTTACTTAGAACCTTTTTACCTGTAGCTTCCCAATATTGCTTGTTCTTATTGTCAAGTGAAGCTTTTCAGAACTGGTCCTCAAACTAATCCGATTTCTTCATCGCAATGGACCTGGCAATCGCGTGCAGCTCATGGCTTTTTCAGAACTAGGATAAACCATTGTATTTGATTTTATGCAGTAGGGTGGTATATTCGGGTGCTGTTAAGATAAGGAGCTTACACTATAGACACGATGGATCATTCAACACACTCCTCTTTATTTACTCTGGACGTTTTTTCATTGATTAGCAGATTTAAAGCTTACAAAAGCCTTAAAAAGAAGCTTAGTATTATGGAACTAACAGTCGTGACGATACGTTGAGCAAAACCCTTGCTATAAATAAAAATATTTCAATTACAAAAATCACATTCCATGGATCATTTTCACTAGATGTATGTAAGAGTAAAACATCTAGGCTGTTTACCTCGCTAATCAGCCTATTATATCAAACTTTCGTAGTATCACTTTTTCACTAATTTCCACGTCATACAAAAACTTGTTCAATCGGTTTTCAGAATTCAAAGTCTGGCTGGCTAGAGTCTTAGAAAACTGAATGTTTTCATCAAGATAAAAGTGGCTTGAGTCTTCTGGATGGCTGCCTCAGCGGAAATCCGATCAAATGCCTTGTCAATATTCTGGTAATTAGAGGCGGTTCACTTAAAATATTTTCCTATCAATTTCGAAGTTCTTTTAACAACAGTTTAAGGAGCCAATCTTTGCATCACCGAACGATCTTCTTGTGTTTACTATCTTTGATTTCATACGCGTACCTTACCATGGTCTTTCTCACCTAATACGTTTTCATCAAATGCAGTCCTCTTGTTTATAAAGAACCTGCGGTCGTTTTCAAAGCATCGATTTTGTATGGGCGTGTCAACCTGGATTATTTACACTTTTATCGCTGTTAAATTCTACACTGTAGTTTCCAAAGCGCTGTAGCTGGCACTTGAAGTAGTGAACACAGCTTTCGTCCATCAGTCATACCCCTGTTTTCAAAATTTTAACTCCGACACCTAATTATCGTCGAGAGAGTAGAATAATGAACCGATATTTGCCCTCAGATGGTTGAGGGAGCTTCATGGTAAACAGTCTTCCGTGATCTATTGTTTTTGTCACCTTCTCTTCCATGGAATATGCAAAGACAAGAGCTATGCAGACTATACTTGTTTGACAAAACCCTTCATCAGAAGTCCGTTTCTGTTCTTATTTTAGTTGCGGAAACGCAGTAGTTATTCGTGAACTTTGTTTAATATATGTTACACTCGGAAGTTCCAATAATTTCTGCCAGTGAAAGAATATTACTTTCTTATTGAAAATGACTTCTAAGTGATTCTACTTAGCTTCAACAAGAATAAAAGTACAGGTCCTTGTTCGGTTATGCAACACATGCAGTCGAATGTAGACTAATTACTGAACTGCATGAATATATTCTAAAAAATATTTCTAAAAATAGCGTAATCAGATCCATCATGTTAATGCGCGCTTTATTTGTCAACAAAATAGCTGAAACCTGGCACAAACTCAAATGATATATCCAGAGACGTGACCACTGAACTCACATAATGTCAACAAAGTCTTTGTGACCATGTGTTTGCATACATCACTGTAAGATTCATCAGCAAATAACAAAAATATCCCTGGTTTGATTTTGCTTTTAGACTTCGAAAAAGCCTTCGATACCCTCGAATGGCCATTTATTGAAAAAACCTTACAACACTATGGCTTCGGCCTCTCGATCCAAAAATGGATACGAACTCTTTATTGTGATATTGAAAGCTGCATAATAAATAACGGGTGGATGAGCGATTGTTTTAAAATTGAAAGAGGGGTGAGACAAGGCTGCCCTTTATCTCCATATTTATTTATTCTTTCGGTCGAAGTTCTAGCTAACGCAATTCGACGGGACCCTAGTATAAAAGGCATTTCAATCAACCAAAATGAAATCAAATTAAGTCAATATGCAGACGATACCACATTAATTCTAGACGGCTCACAAGACACGCTTGAAACCTCTCTCGACGTTATAGAAAAATTCAGCAAGATATCTGGCCTTAGACTTAACAACAAAAAAACCGAAGCGTTATGGATAGGTTCAAAGGCGAGAAGCTCAGAACTCTTGTGTCCAGAAAAAGATTTCAAATGGCAAGAGCTCAAAATTAAAACACTAGGAGTTTGGCTCTCAATAGACCCTGGACTAACCATGATTCTGAATTTCGAAGAAAAAAACGAAAAAATTCAGAACGTACTTAAAAACTGGCAGTATCGAAGATTAAGCTTACTTGGAAAAATCACTATATTAAAAAGCCTAGTCGCCTCCCAGCTGGTTAATGTCTTTTCTCCGTTGCAAACAAACCACCAAGTTATCAAAGAATTGAACGAAGCTTTCTATCATTTCCTATGGGACGGGAAACCCGACAAGATTAAAAGAAACGTTATAATTAACGAGTACAGCGATGGTGGGCTTAAAATGATTGATCTTTTCTCATTCAACAAATCTTTAAAAACCATCTGGATCAGAAAGTATCTTGATAAAACAAACATGGGAAAATGGAAACTCTTTTTTGACCTAGAACTCGGCAAATACGGGGGGGAAGCTGTGTTTTTGGGTAACCTAGACAAAAAAGATATGAAAAACCACTTTCAAACTTCTGATATATTCATTAACGAAATACTGCTGATTTGGGCCGAGGTTAATTTTAATAGCAATATCTCTTCCTTAGAGCAATATAAAACACAGCGCCTCTGGAATAATTCCTTGATAAGAATTGACCGCAAACCTGTATTCTTTCGAGAATGGCTTGCCAAAGGAATTTTGACAGTCGAATCTCTTATAAAAGACGGGACCTGTTTCTTCTCCTATACAGAGTTTTTGAACAAATACCATTGCAAAAGTTGCCCACTTGCTTTCAGCGGGATTATTGCAACGTTAAAGACAATAAGGGAGAGATTCAAGGAAACTATCGACAGTCTGGAAACCGTTGAAGTTGAATCTTTCACTAAAGCTTTCCAAAAAACGAAGAAACCCAGCAAGTTAACGTATAGAAAACTCGTTGCAACAAAGAGTGAAAAACCGAGAGCTTCCCAAACAAAATGGTATAGAGATTGCGACCTCAATGAGGAAGAAATAGATTGGAAAAAAACATTTCAACTTACGAGAACATGCACAAAAAGTACCAAAGTTATTATTTTCCAATTTAAATTTCTCCATAGACGTCTGCCCACAAATTCCTTTTTGTATAAGATTGCAATTAAAGATAATGATCTTTGCACCTTTTGTAAGGAAGAAACAGACACTTTGCTCCACCTTTTCTGGCAATGCAAGGTAACCTCTCATTTCTGGGGAACTTTTT